>JAQBSW010000699.1:0-176612 GCA_029291075.1 Eudiplozoon nipponicum
CTCTCAATATTTACATATTTCTATTTTGTTTTGCTTTGCAATTTATATACAAAGAGATTTTCATTTGTAGATACTTGATAAAATTTCTTTTTATCTTTGCACATGGACAGGGTACTATGAATTTTATTAAGGTTCGCATTTCAAAATGATATAATATTAAAATTTTTATACAATTATTTTGTGTATAATGAAATATATAATTATAAATGCATTTTGTGGGAGGACAATATGACGATTTTTCCTTAAATAACTTGTGACGATTATCCGCGCCACAGATTTCTTTAACTGCATCTATAACATTTTATTTAATGCTCATATTGCAAATTTTGTTATTAAGGTCCTCGTAAATTAAAGAAAAAATTCACGATGATCAATACCAATATTTCCTTATTATATATTAAGATCAACAGCATTTCCTACCTTATAAAATTTATTGATTTTTGTTATCGAATGCACGCCAATCTCGTCAAGATTAATATTAATCAAATCTCCATGCCTTTCGATTCAACATAGATGCTCCTTTATAACGAAAAGCATAAACACGAAATTTAATTAGTTTTTTTTTAAATAAAATTTTATTTCGCTCAGATTTTGGTCCGATTTTTTGTCAGTAGAAAGTTAATTTATATTGTGAGGCTTTCAGAATTTTTAACGACTTCCTTTAGCAATTGTCAACTGACAAATTGCCAACACACAAGGGCGAACAAATAGTAGCCTAAAAATCACTATTGAACTGTCCGTCATTCGAAGTAGACATCCTAACTCTAGGATAAGAAAATCATTCTAGCGTGTTTTGAACAAAGTCCTTCTCATGCATGCGAGTACTCAAGGACATAAAAAGCTAATTATTGATGTAAATCAATCTAATTCATGATTTTTAATGTAATCGTGCGGAAATTGGACTAATTTAATTTATAACTGAATATCAAAGCAATAATCCCCGTTCAGCATGCTCAGTTTGTATTAATGTCAGTTGAAATCTATTTATTGCAAATACACGAGAAAAAAAACTTCTTAGAACTTTAATACTGTGGTATCTTTCTATATTTGCTCCCTGATTTATAGATACGCGAATATATATATATATATATATATATATATATATATATATATATATATATATATATATATATATATATATATATATATTCCATATATTTCATAAGGACGTCATTTATAATTTCTTATGCTGTGCCAGATTAAGATTATATTCTATAAGTAAGAAACGCAGATGGAAATCCGTAAAGGAAATTATGTCTACATTGAAGTGTATCTGCTAATCAGAGCTGCATATTCATGAAGAATCTGATTTAAATTTACCTAAAGAATATAAGGCGGAAGCAGACGTAATACACTAACTTTAAAAAAATAATTTTGCTTATTTATCAATTAATTTAATGGTTAATAGAATTATTATGTATAGCTTAATGCAGAAATTTTTCACATTTTTATTAATTGGCTCGAGGCAGTGGCACTGGTAAAATAATAAATTTATAAATTGCACTTTTCGCTTGCTTTAGCAGTGTTATTTGATTTTTCTGCTTTTGAAAATTTAGTAATGTGATTTAATCATATTGCACTGCTGTCTTATGTTGCATTCTGAATGATAATATTTATTGGATAGAATCTATATTTTCCGGATAATAGACCATCCCTGATATTTTATTTTGAAAAGAAAAACGAGCAAAGAATTTTGTATATCAAATAACGATGATCACCTAAGAGATAGAAAAACTCCGTGAAAGTTTCACAGTCAAATCGGTAGGAAAAGGACGTATCGGACTGACTAGGACATATGCTTCAATGTGCATTAACGGTAAGACAAGTCTGAGGATCAACAAAGTTATCAACATAAACTTTATTATGTAGAGATTTTAGGCAAGAATTTTACTCAAGGCGCCTATTTGAAATTTCGATTTATTAAACTTTGATTTATTTGTTTGTAATAAATTTTGCATCTAATTTTTAGCATATATTTATAATCGGAAACGAAAGTTAGGTGTAGAATTTCAAAATCACTGATAGCACTGGTACAGACAACATTTCTTAACTCAAGTTTGCGAGCTTCATATAAACACCGAACGCATTGTAACCAAACAGTTACGCAACAGTGCAAAACCACCGTCAGCCACACATACTGACGTGCTTAGACCTTCCAATATCATAAGTAGATTACAACGGCAAACTGAACAGTAAGGATCGAAACAAATGCATATACGAAAAAAGAAAAATTATATATCGGCCTCTCACATTTTGTACCTTAAATGTTCTGTACTCGAATATAAATGTCGGCTGCATAATTTCTATGGGGTCAGGAACACTAACAATCATAAATTGCGCGGGTGATGATAATAACTCTTTAAATTTTGTTTGCTAGCATGAAATAATCGCCCTAACCAGTCTCATAATCTAGCACTACTATCGTCAATAAGACGTACCGATGCACGTGAATACGTGTGACTCATCTTCAGGCTTGTCAACTCTAGTAGTCTCGCATACATTGTACTTGAATGGAAATTTCGCCGCATATATATATTGATATATATATATATATATATATATATATATATATATATATATATATATATAATACAATTAAAGAATCAATGAAAAAATTTCATTCATACCGGTAAATGATCTGTAAATAACATTTAATCAAAAAGTTTTGTGTTTTATTTGCGTAACTTTAATAAAATATTCTAAATATAGAGGAAAAGTGCAAAATACAAAGTGCTTATTTAATGTGGATAAAATAACAGACAAAAACATACATACCCTTCACACACACGGACATATATATATATATATATATATATATATATATATATATATATATATATATATATATATATTTCACATATTAAGCATAATGCGAAATTAATTTACTCACAGTCAATTGTAAAAGACCAAAAAATTTCCTACAGTAATACGAAAACAAACTAAGGCCAGCGTATTTTAAGATATTTATAATTATTAAACCATTTATCTAGCATATGTTGCTGGAATGGTAGACAGAAAGGTAATTTTTCCAAAATTTTCCAGTTCTCCAACTGATAGTCATCTTTTAAAAAATGTGTAACGTTTAAGAAATGGCCTATAAAAAACTCAAATAAAATTATCCTAGAACATGTTTTGGTTCCATGAGAATTCTGCTCTGAAAGCTGACTTATCGTCTAGTCAAACGGATAAGGAAAATTATGTGGTAATCATTATTTGACAAGCGATGGAAAATTATGAGGGGATATTTTTCCTTTCAGTTTCAAGCAACTTATTCGAGTGACGCTGTGCCTAAAACACCAAAAAATTCAAATTGAAATGTGTTACAAAATGAGTATTGTATGTTAAAATGACAACTCTAAGCTTGTCCACTGAAAATTTATATTCCGAGTGAAATCAAAGTGTGTATTTATCAAGCAAAATTAGTGACGAATAGTTGACGTAGGCCTTCAAATTTAATAAAAATAATTGTTGCCATGGCATAGAGAACGAGATGTTCAGATCTCGACCAAAAAGTCTCGATTTTAGATAATACCTGTAGTAGTTATGAATAAAAACAAAATTTGTCCAAGGAGGATAAAACCAGGTTTTAGCGGACGGACAATATTTGCTTTCTTTTTAGCATTTGGTAATTTTTACTGGCTGAATTCCTTTCACGATTCATTTCACTATATTTCATTAAGTGGAGTTGAAGAAAATATTTTGAATTGAATATCTGCTAACTTCACTGCTTCAAAAAGAAAATCTTCTCTCTCTTCAAGGCTTATTTCATATTACAGTGCATAGCAAAAAATAACGTAGTTTGGATGGTCAATGTTATAATATCATGACTCTGTGATGTAATTACGGGATGCTAAAACACAATTGGAGCAAAAGTATGAACCGGAAGTCAAATGGCCAAAATCGTATTCACTAAAATAACAGCGTGAATTTTTAACATCGGCCTACTGGTTGATTTGCCTTTTCTACACTTAACAATGCTTAGTTTATACTGACAAATATATGTACATAATGGATCAGGTGTTTATATCAAGATTACAAATACTGCTCATCAAGATATATCAATGATCAATTAAAATCCAGGTAGCGTTGTTTCTGTTTTAGGATGACAGGTTAGGTGGTGGTTATTTGGACCTTAGGTCTAAACTTATGCCAAATACGCTTCACATTAAGGTAAGGCTAACGAAGAAATATTAATTAGTATACAATGAAAAATTGTGTGCAGTCTGCGGCAGGGTGGCTCAATGATTAGAACACTAGATTCTGAAGCAGATGTGTTCAGGTTCAAACTCTGTCCGCGGCATATTCTAGCCAGTACGTGATGAGTTCCTAATAAGGACGAAACCGGCTTCCTGTATGAATTGCCTTTTCTACATTATGCAATGCTTAGTTTACACTGATATATTAATGCACATAATGCGACAGGTGTTTGTATCAAGATCGGAATCTTGATTTAAATAATATGAGCCTTCACTAAAGTAAGGATTTGAATTTTTCAGTAACATAGAGTAGAGTCTTGACAGCCTTGTGGCAAGTCCACATCTCGTGTTTGGCTGCTTCGTTTGGTGGACGCCTCTAGCAGAATTTGTGCGTCGAGTTGACTATAAGAATCCATTAATTATGGTTCTTTCGATTCGATCTAAAGAGTCACTTCTCAGGCAATAAAGGATTTGAATACGCAAATTATCAATAAGGTTAAAAATACCTCGTTTATGCAATGTTTGTATCAACAAAGCATAAGATACTAGTTTAGTAAAAAATAATAACACACAGCTTAATTACAATTTGGAGTCAGAGCATCGTCAAACACGACTATTGCTTCGCGTTCATATAAAGGATGGAAAGCATTTTTAATTTTTTTTCAATGACAGCTTGACATCACAAGTGGACTACTACATCTTTATGATTATTTTAGTTTAATAATTGGTGTACAATTCGGCACACTAAACATGAAAGCCTCACAATAATCTCATGGGAACATTTAAACTGGCGTAGATTTGTTACAGTAAAACTGAGAATTTGACAGCCTATCAAATTTTGTACGTTTCACATAGCAGGATTAAATTTGCATAATTAAAAACTAATAAAAATATTGTTTTATTTTCCGAACAACAAGTTCCTGTTATGCTATGCTACATGTTTGTTCTAGTAGTTTTCCTCCAATAAATCATACAGTACATATGGTAATAATTATGTTTTCTCTAAATGCAATTATAAATATATAAATATTGATTTAATTTATAGATGACATAAAAACATTAAGAAGACAAAATTCTAACTTATGAGCAATGGCCAGAAAGCAGGCACGAATTCTAACAAAAAAATAACACATAATAAGGAGCAACATTATTCAATATGTTGATATATATGTATTTAAAGTGTCATGACAGGATTTTGACTATATATTTGTTGCTAGTGTAAGCTGCACATTTCATCAGAAAGCAGAGGCAATTCCTCAAGTAGACCGGGTTTTATTCAATAGAAGCGCTTCAGTTACTGCAGAGAACAGGACATGGCCCGGAACACATTTGCTCTAATCATTGCGACATACCATTGTACTCTGATGATGATCATGGAAGGTCGAAACGTGTCAGTTCTTGACATCGACGGTAGATTTGCTATTTTGGTCGACGACTGGGTAAATACAATGAAATTTGTGTTTACTTCAAGCATGCAAATTTGATTTAAAAAACGGTTGTCTCCACCCGCGTAATCAATGACTACTTAATTGTATTACCTTTATATATATTTGGCAAAAGCTGCAAAGACGTTAACATTCGTGATTGCATAGAAAATGTGCAGCCGAAATTACGAGTCAAATAAAATGTCTGCGAGACTATTAGAGTTGCGAGACACATATCTAATTTTACTTGCCATATTTATGAATTCCGGTTCGATCCGCGCTGGTCAATATGTTGTTGTGTACTGATGATCATCATGGAAGGTCGAAATGCGCTAGTAATTATGACTGATGTTAGCTTTGCTTTGTTATTTGTCTCGTTAAATACAATGGAATTGGTATTTATTTCAAGCTCGAAACTTGATTTAGTGAATATATTTGTTAAGTTCAGACCAACAATTGCAAAAATTCACAAGGATACACGTTATGTTGACGGGATTTTTTTGTTAAGACCTTATGAATCAATTGAAATAATTTTGGTTACCCCTCCCTTCAGATGTGTAATATATGGATTGTCTTAATTTATGAAGTTATAATTAGTCACCCAATAACCTGTTATTATATAATATACACCATGACGCCTGGAGAATTTATTTTAAACTGAAGTTTTGTGGCAGGATTTTGATTATCTAGATGTTTTCAGTTTAAATTAATATTCCATAAATTATCATAAAATATGTTTTTCGTCATTCTTTTTTTCTTGGCATATACTTTCTAGGTTTCCCGCCACAGAAACTCGATCCGGGTCACATATGCTTCTCAATTACGCAACTCTTGCAGCACACTAAACAATTTTCAATCATATTCCAACTCATGTTTTATTTATGAACCTCGGTTGCTACAAATTCCGGAAAGTAATTGATGAGTTCTCAACATGGTCGAAATTGCTCTACTTTATGAATTTACTTGTCTAACTTGTTCAATTTTATATTTATATTGAGTATATATATATAAAATCTAAATCCCATCATTAATATTCAGTTCATGTGTATCTTTTCCATGGGTCATGGTGTCTGTTCTATAAAAACAGACTGAAGAGTGACTATTTAGAACTTTATGTCTTAGGAGACCGCCAATAGTCTTCAGTAGATGGAATGTTTAAAATTATGTGCAGTGCGAAAATGAAGGCGTTTTGGTGTGAACTTAACTCAGAAGTAACTGAGCGCCTATTCGAGCCCCCGTCGCGACAAATTCTGGGAAGTACCTGACAATTGTGCATACGGTGTTGCATACCTAGTAACAAATTAGTTCCAATATGGTAAGAAGGATAAAACAAAGACAACGTGAACGTGATGTTTAATCTCATATGCATATTCGTTTCTTGCGTACTGGCGAATCATCAGTAGGAGCCGGTATTACACACTATGCCCAATATATATTTAGGTGAGGAATTCGGGACAATTATGGTTGCTGAAAAGGTACATGGTAACTATACTATCGTTTCCAAGTCGGTACATGGTACCAAAACAGTGGATTGTAATGTATGCTTATGTTCACCAAAATTGAGAATTAAAACTATTTATAAACACATCTTCCTCCAGCAATTCCATACGCATTGGCCTTGATCAATACGAGTGATTCCATTTCGCAGTAATCATGATACCATTCATTTAAATATATATCAGTAAGATAACGTTTATGTCAGATAATTAATATATATACAATTATGTATTATGCGTTACACACCTAGTAAAAATTTATTTCAAATAATACCAGAAGGATAAACCAAATAGAGCCTGAACGGAACGTATAATCTCATACTCTTTAAAATTTTGAAATAAAGAGGAAAATAATCTAAATGATGAATTTTCTGTGATAACTTGTGCAATCCTTAATTTATTCCAACAAAAGATAAACATAATTAAATGTCACTACAGACTTTGATAGTGTATAGCTTCAACAAAGGAGTGACAATGTTTATGAATCTAGTCATGAAGATGAGTTGCATGAACTATATTGTGCCATGTGTAGCTGATATCAATAGTATATATATATATATATATATATATATATATATATATATATATATATATATATATACGGATATAAATGCACATACATGCTCAGAGCAACTGTTGAATTAAAAGTAATTAGTCTAATGAAAACCTAAATAGAAGTGAAAAGTGTCAAGTGTCATTTTCGAAACGTTCAGTATATGATTTATGACAATCGTAGATATTGCGGAAAATCAATTACCGAAAATGTACAATGTATTACATTTTTTTCTGCCATAGACTTTAATGACAAAAAAGTGTATCATTATAAATGTGATCAGATTTTGTATTAATTTAATGTAATGCTCAATTATGGAATACATATTTTCTTTTATATTAAAAAACCCTCGCTGAACTATGTCCAGTTAGCATGCGAATTCAGAAAAATTACTTAAAAGTCTGTTTTTCAACTCATATTTTTTATATTTTAAGCTGAAAAATGTGAGAAAATAAAAGGAGCTGCAAAACAGATCTTGAATCATTTTATCTAGCTTTGCATATTAATTTTTACAAAAAATACTCATTTGTGATAACAATTTTCAAAATCAAGTTTGCGAGCTTGGTAAAAATACCAAAAACCTTGTATCTAACCAGTCGTACATCGAAGCGAAACCATCGTTAGTCACGCATACTGGCGCAGAATGTCACAAGGCGTCACTACTTGTTAAAGACGATAGTTTGGCTTTGTCTTACGACTGGTTAACCACAATGGTATTGGTTTTTATATCAGGCAAGCAAACTTGATTTGATGGGTTGAATTTTACTACATCGTTATTCCGCCAAGCTTGTAATGAATATAAGAGATTATTTGAACAACTCCATTACTATTGTAATATAGGAGCATCCATATTTTTAGCGTAATAATCTAGTCGTTAAAGTTAGCTCAATCTGCTGACATTGGTTTAGAGTTCATCATACCTATTTGAATGCTATTTCAACAGTTATGATTTTCGTTTTTTTATTTATTTCCCTCTAGGATACAGCCCTCGTTATTGATTATAAAAGCTTAAATGCTAAATTGACTTACATATCTTTTGAATTTTATACTTTTTTTTGAAATTTTAAACCAGGACCTTACGAAGAGAATTGCTCCTTATATTGAACATAATAATTAAAGATATGTATATTCGAAGTCGTTTTAACACCTATTTATTATGAAATTTTTCTGAATTCGCTTTATAAGACAAGGCAGAACTGTAAAAATCGACAAATCTTGAATATAAATACAGCACATAGTTTTAAAGGGTAACAATTCCAACCAGGTGGATTTACATTTATTAATCGAAACAAGACAAATTTAGTTATATTTAAATTATTCTCCTCTAAATTTACATTCCACATTTCTTATTAACCGATATTAGAAATTATTTTACAGCCCAGATACGGTGAAAACATTCTCACGGAAAATTTCTAGTCAATTATCACCATTTCATATAGTATTTCATTGACTGCAATTGCAGCAGATAATTTTTTGTTTGGTCTTCATTCTTTCTCAAATTAACCTTAGAATTTCCACGCAAACCCTCAGGTAAATATCATCTCATAATTTTGCTATATGTGTGCATAAAACTTAATAATGTGGCTCCGTCCTAAAAAATCGGTCTTCCTTTATTAAGTCATTTCAAATTTCTTGAAAATACAGAAATAATTTCTTAATGAGTGATATTGACAATGCAGTCAGTGTGAAGGATCAATACGCTGACCTAGATAAAATATTTAGTCTGATTTGTTAATAGAGGAATTAAAGTTTCAATCAATTTAGTTCACCTACAATGATCGTAGACATGAATTTTATTATATTCAAATGATTTATTAAAAAATTTTGAACTGGCTATAAACACCATTCTGATTATATATATATATATATATATATATATATATATATATATATATATATATATATATATATATATATATATTACTGTATAAAGCAAGCATTGCATAATGGTGAAATGGTAATCTCACCCAATAAACTGGTTTCGTACCTTTTTCGAACAATTCAAGTACTGAGCGGAACTTTTCCGCGTACAGTATTTGATGAGTTCCCATTAAGGACTTAACAGTTCTACTGAATAAGTTTCATTCCTAGATTATTCAATGCTACGTTTTTATTGAGAATTATATATATATATATATATATATATATATATATATATATATATATATATATTATGAGATTAGCGTTTACATCAAACTTGCTATTACAGCCGCACAACAAATGACCGTTCAAATATATGCATACCTAACTGATAAATACAAACACATTCACCGAAGGGCTCTTTAGTGTAACCTAAATAATTTTTATTACATCAGCCTGAAATAATTGCAAATAAAGCCAATTAAAGAGATTTTCATTTACTTTAATATTTTTCTTCATTTGGTGTGATGATTTGTCCAAGGTAGATAATCACAGATGAGCATCAAAATATATCTGAAGAAAATTAAAAAATTGGAACAAACACCGTGCTAAGGAGCAGAATATGTAGGTAAAGTAAAGGCAACGCGAGCTTTTTACAAGTGAGACACAAAACATTTATTTTAATTTCCTTGAACACGCATTAACGTTTGATCTTCGTTAGATAATTTACCTCTGTGCAATTGTAATGATCATAGCCTGTCGAAACGCGTCAGGTCGTATGAATTACGGCTGTTTTGATTCGTAGCGTGACGGGCTAAATATAATGGGGTTGGTGCTTATCTAGAGCTCGCTAAATTGACATAAACACGAGATGATAGTTGCAGAACCTACGTTTTTGCAGAACACTCAACAGAATAACAAAATATCGATCAAATATGCGTGTGTTTGCGCACGCGTGTTTAAGTCTGCTTCATTTTGACAACTGTTTCATTGTTTTAATATAAAACAAGAAATTATAATTTGTTGATGCGCAGTTGTTTCTAACATATTTTGTTAAAAGAAAACATTTAGTATAAGATAAGCTTTATTGAAAAATAAACATTTCTACCGTGTTTCTACTTTTAGAATCAGATTAAGTTTCTAAATGTCTACCAATACACATTAACGATGAACTAGGAGTAATACAATATCAAGTTAGAATTTAGTGGACGTTACACTTACTAAAAGTTGCTCATTTAAAACTTACTATGTTCAAATAAAATGTCTGCAATAATTGGAAATTATATGACGGTTGGAGTATTGATCTGTTTAACATTAAACGCCACAGTTTATTTAAAGCCGTGATTATCTTCTCGGAATTTATAAAGTATAAGTAATAGGTTGGAGTCATAACACTAATTATTTACTAGCATCAAAAATGAAGATTTATGCAAACATTAATGTAAAATCATAAAAGTTACCTGGTTATTCCCCATACTTATTTTTATTGCACCATGTTCAAAAGCATTTTTAATAGGTGAGATTTAACGAAAATATTTTACGAAGCATCTGATATGATTCCTGCATTTGACTTTTCCTGCACGGTATTAAGATAGTTGTCATTCAACCAGAAGAATCTAATAATATCATCATGTGCTATAGATGTAATTGTGATGACGCAAGCATTCCAAGCTAGCTAGATTTTTATAGATGAAAAATCGAAATAAATAAACATTTTTCTACAAAATTGGTACAATATTGCTGATGCTGACTATAGTTTATGCACATAGCACTATGTTAATTAAATTTCCATTAGGGGAAGCAATTCTAAATAGAATATGCCATTAAGTTAATTCATTACGGCCATACATAATTGAAACAAACATAAAACATTTATTGTAATGGAGGTTGCGAGGAAATTCATCCAGAAGACCGGTTTCGTCCTTATTGGGAACTCATCATGTACTGGCCAGAATTTGTCGAGGACAGGGCTCGAAACGGAGTACGTCTGCTTCGGAATCCGGTACTCTAACCACTGAGCCACCCTGCCGCAAACTATACTACACACAATTTTCAGCTTTGTACTAACTAATGTAACTTAGTTAGTCTATTTTTCCTTTAGGTGGAGCTCATATGGCATCCATTTAGATCCAAAGTTCCAACCAACCATTCCAAATCTGTCATTACTGAACAGATACCACACTGCATGAGGAAGAGTTATTTAAATGATCATTTATATAGTTAAATGAACATTGGTTGCGGGGGCGGTGATAAAAATTATTTTAATCAAGGTTGCTATCTTGATATAAGCACCTGACCCACCAATTACTTACATATTTCAGTTGAAACTAAGAATTGTATAGTGTAGTAGAACGCTTTCGTCCTTACTGGGAACTCATCATCTATTGATCAGAATTTGCCGCGTACCGGACTGATGTAATTATATAATGGGTAAGTTGCTTATATCAAGATCGCAAACCTGATTATATTAATTATCATCGCCTGCGCAACCAATGTTCATTTAACTGTATGAATGATCATTTAAATAACTCTTCCCCATGCAGTGTGGTGTCTTTCCAGTAATGACAGATTAGGGATGGTTAGTTGGAACGTTGGATATAAATGGATGCCATATGAGCTCCACTTAAAAGCAAAATAGACAAGCCAAGTTACATTAGTTAGCATATAACTGAAAATTGTGTGTAGTGTAGTATGCGGCAGGGTGGCTCAGTAGTTAGAGCACCTGATTTCGAAGCAAACATGTCCAGGTTCGGGCCCTGTCCACGACAAATTCTGGCCAGTACATGATGCGCTCCCAATAATAATGAAACCTGTCTACTGGATGAATTGCCTTATCTACACTATAAAATTCTTAGTTTATACAGACATATGTAAGTAATTAATGGGTTAGGTGCTTATTTAAATATCGCAACTTTGATCATAATAATTGTTCTCACCGCCCGCGCAACCAATATTCGTTTAAACATAAAACAAAACAGCATAAAGACAACCCCAATCATGGAAACCTTATGTCAGTTGAACTGTAGTGGTGATGATAGCGTTTACGGCTTCATGGAGGATTTCGCAATGCGTTTTAAAGGTTAAATCGGGGATATAGGGAGTAGTGTTGTATCCTAATGGTGAATGATCAGTGGGCACAGAACACATTTGTCAATGGTATTGCAATTCATGTACGAATGTATTTATGCAAGTTGTGGCATATCCATTCGGTCAGATATAATTAAAATATTTGTAATAGTCTTTAAATCGAGGATAATTAGTATTTCTGTAAGTTTACTACTAACGCAAATTAATTAAAACACCTGCCTGTTATTTTTTAGATACAGCAAAGAGTGTCACTTGCAAACGCATAGAATCAAAGCGAAATACGAAGAATGCCAACTTCTAACTGAACTCGATGTCTGTGAATTGTATTTTCCAAATATAGACCAAACACAAAGGGTTACTAAATCTGATGCGCAGTTTACCGACAAATCAATAGTCCCCTAATGAATTTAAGCGAGATTAATCACAAATATTCACTTTCTTCAAAAAATGACATCGAAGAAGGATAACATGCGCAGAAATATAAGAGTACTTTTTTATAATAAACATAATTCAATCGTTTGTGCTGCGTTTACCGTTACCTCCAAACAACATCTCAAGTACATCATTATTCAAACGGATTCTATTACAATAACAAAAATTTCAAAACGATTAAGAGATGCTGTGAAGTAACCGAATTGCGGTCTAAATTATGTAAAACATACAAGGATTTACGGACATTGATAGGTAATCGAATGCCACACATGTCAATTATTGTCTACTTATTTATTTAACACTCCCCAGTCACACTTGTATAAGCTTTTCGACTTTCGATGATGATTATCAGTGTACGAAAGCAAGCTTAATAACGAGAATAAAATAGCAATGCATATGCGTGGAAAGCTATTCAGTTTGTGGTCGTACTCTGATGATGATCATGGAGGGTCGAAATGCATCACGTTTTCTAAGTTTTTCAAAGTCTAGTTGCATAAAAATAAATTGGTGTTTATTTCAAGTTTCAAACTTGAATTAAAGAAATATACGAACAAGTTTATTTTGAAATACGTGAAATATGACATTAAATAGAAATATTTTTTGCATCTTAAAATTAGTTTTCCCAATTGGAAGACTTTCATTAAAAGGTTAAAAGATTATAATTAGAAATTTTTTGTAATTATATTTTTCTCCTATAATTTACAATACATTTTATGCTTGTAAACAGCAAATATTAAGCAAAAGTTATGATGTATGCAAATCAGGGTATATACAACTTGTTAGGTCATCACTAGAAATAAAACCAAGTTTAAATCAAATACGATCTATGCACCAATTTTGAATTTAACTGTTTTCAAAATCTGGCTTATGATGGGAAAGCGAGCACCTTGACAGACACAGACTGTTCCTCGTTGAGAAAATATTGTGTCCTCCGAACAAATTAACCTATCATTCAACAAAAAATTGATTGCGCAGATGGTGGTAACAATTCTTTAAATGAAGTTTGCGAGCTTCAAGTAAACACCAGTCCCATTGTATTTAACCAGTCGTCGAAAAACATGACAAAACTACGGGCAGTCGCACGCACTAACGCATTTCGAACTTCCATGATCATCGTCAGAGTACGACGGAAAACTGACTAGCGAAGATCACAACGCATTGCATATATATGGAAAACAAAATAAGATATGCGGCTTTCACCTCTAGTAGTCTTGCATTCTTTGAACGAGACTGGTAATGTCGGCTGCACAATTTCAATGCAGTCACGAATATTAGATATTTGTAGCTTTCGCCACATACATATGTAGACAATACAAATAAACAATAAAGGCATACGCTGGTGGTGGTAAAAATTCCTTAAATCAAGTTTGCGAGCATCAAGTAAACACCAAACATATTTTATCTAACCAGACGTCGAACAACTTAACAAAACTACCGCAAGACGCAAAGCAGTTACGCGTTTCGACCTTCAATGATCACCATCAGAGTACGACGGCAAACTAAATAGGGAGAATCAAAACCGCATTACATATATATGAAAAGCAAAATTAGATATGCGACTTGATCTCTAGCAGTCTTGCATACATTGTACGTGACTGGAACTATTGGCTGCATAATTTCTATGCAGTACCGAACATTAGCTATTTGTAGCTTTCGCCACACAAACACACACACACACACACATATATATATATATATATATATATATATATATATATATATATATATATATACTAATGAAGAAAAGAACACATTAATAACAATGTGGATAAAGGCCATTTATTTCGTGAATACTAATCATCTCTTATACAATGATACATTTTTATACATTTTGAGTTTTCTATTGATTATGCTAGCGGTAACAAATCTGACTCGTTTTTACTTCTGTTTCTTGTTTTGGCTAGTTGGTGAGTATGTATGCATTTGAGTTTGTGTGTATACGTGTTTGCGTGTAAAGGTCATTCTCGGAGTATTGCAGAGTGATCTTTGAGATCTGGTCATTATTGTTTTGATGGCTTGAGAATTAACCATTTGTGCGCATTGTTCACTGTTGCATGTATGAGCGCTATTTTTCCCAGTGTAGTTGATCGTTTAACCTTGTTGCGCAAATTTATAATTTCCACATGGTAACAGCGCCAGTGTGGATTGCAGTGTTAAACGCTCACATTGTTTGGAGACTTCTGTCATCGTATGCGCCTCTGTTATTTCCACTTCAGTTTGTTGCCAATCCGATTGTATGTTTGTTGATTCTAGTCGAGGGCCTGTTTGTTCTTGACTGGATACTAGTAGATTTTTGTTGAATTTTGTTATTCTTGGCCAGTCGATAAGAATATCATGTTGATGAAACTTTTGAATATTAAGGTCAGGTGCTTGTTGTTTTATGTAAAGGGCTTCATAAATAAATAATAATTTTTCTGATTTTGCTTTATGTAGAATTGTGAAATTGGTCGAATTGACAGGGTGCCCCGTTGCCAATATATGATCGGAAATAGCTGATTTTCCTGACGGTGCCAAGCCTTTGTTAATCAATTTCTGTGGCAAATGTTGCTGGATTCTGCTTATCAATTGCTTCTTCGTACGTCCGATATATGTGCTACCGCACATACATGAGAATTTGTAGACTATGAATGATTTGGAGAGAATTGGCAATTGATCTTTGGCATCCAACCTCATGATTTTCTGTGTACTAAATGTCATATTAACTTTAACACTGGGAAAGTTGTCCTTAGTTATTCTATTCAGCCGCCGTGCAATTATTGAGGCTGGTACGTCGCCTCTAAATGGTAAGTTTAGGAAAACCTGCTTGACGGTATCCTCTCTAGTACGAATCTGCCGTGGTCTGATGTTGACATCAATGAAACGCTCTGGGTAGTTGTTCATTAGCAAAAAGTTGAAACGATCAACTACACTGGGGAAAATAGCACTCGTACCTGTAATTGTGAACAATGCGAACAAATGGTTAAATCTCAAGCCATCAAAACAATAATGACCAGATCTCAGACATCACTTTGCAATACTCCGAGAATGACCTTTACACGCAAACACGAATACACACAAACACAAACGCATATACACATACCAACTAGCCAAAACAAGAAACAGAAGTAAAAACGAGTCAGATTTGTTACCACTAGCATAATCAATTGAAAACCCAAAATGTATAAATATGTATGATTGTATAAGAGATGATTAGTATTCACGAAATAAATGGCCTTTATCCACTTTGTTATTAATGTGTTCTTTCTTCCTAATTATAATTATACTGTGTCAAAAATAAAAAGGCATGGGCATTATAAAAAATATAAATATATATATATATATATATATATATATATATAGACAATAAAACTAAACAATAATTGCATGCGCTGGAGGTGGTAACAATTTTTATATCAAGTTTGCGAGCTTCAAATAAACACCATTCCTATGGTATTTAACCAGTCGTCGAACAACATAACAAAACTACCGCCAGTCGCAAAGCACTGACGCGTTTCGACCTTCCATGATCACCATCAGAGTACGACGGCAAACTGACTAGCGAGGATCAAACCGCATTGCATATATATGGAAAGCAAAATTAGATATGCGGCTCTCACCTCTAGCAGTCTTGCATACATTGTACTTGACTGGAAATGTCGGCTGCACAATTTCTATGCAGTCACGAACATTAGCTGTTTGTAGCTTTCGTCACACACACACACACACACACACACACATATATATATATATATATATATATATATATATATATATATATATATATATATATATATATATATAGAAAATACAATTAAACAATATTTGTTTGCGCGGGTGTTGGTAACAATTCTTTAAATCAAGTTTGTGAGCTTGAGTAAACACCAATCCCATTGTATTTGACCAGTCGTCGAATAACATAACAAACCTACCGGCGGTCCCACGCACCGACGCGTTTCGACCTTACAGATCATTACCAGAGTAGGACGGCAAACTGACTAGCGAGAATCAAAGCGCATTGCATATATGGAAAGTTTCCGACAGCCGGTAGTTTTGTTACATTTTTCGACGAATGGTTAAATAAAATGAAATTGGTGTTTACTTGAAGCTCGCAAACTTGATTTATATAATTTTTACCACCACCCGCACAATCGATTATAGTCTAATTTTATTTTCTATATATATGTGTGTGGAGAAAGCTACAAACAGCTAATGCTCGTGACTGCATTCAAATTGTGCAGCCGACATTTCCAGTCAAGTACAATATATGCAAGACTACTAGATTTGAGAGACGCATATCTAATTCTGCTTCCCATATATATGCAATGCGCTTTAATCCTCGCTAGTCAGTTTGCCGTCCTTCTATGGTGATGATCATGGAAGATAAAAATGCGTCAGTGCGTGCGACTGACGGTAGTTTTGTTATGTTGTTCGATGACTGGTTAAATACAATGAGATTTGTGTTTACTTCTAGCTCTCAAACTTGTTTTAAATAATAGCCTAGCATTCTTCTGTTGTGTCTTCTGTTTCTTGCAGATCTGAACCTGACCTCTGGGATACTTTCAAGCATTAAAATGGATCCATCGCTGCTGCACCAACATGAATTTGGGAGAATTTTTTTAGTCCTACAACTTTATTTCATAATAAATAACAGTTTTCAGGGAACATGCAATCTAAATATAAAATCTTTGTCGGTATTCCTTTTCGATATAACTGTTGTGTTGAATCAAGCACATTAAAGTTGGAGTATTTGGTTGAATTCGGTATATGCAGCACATTTGCGAAATATTGGTTACCCGAATCCGCAAACTTAGCTTTACTAATTACCTAAAAATGGTGGGCCACTGGCAAGAATTTCCTACTAATAAAATGGTAATCAACACATGATGATGGCAAGTTTATTACATAGCCTTATATTAAACCCTTAACGTATTAGGAAATAGATTGAGACAAAGTAAACCTACAAAACTACAGTAATAATAATTGAATAATCTTAAACATACAATTTAACAATAATTGTTTGCGCGGGTGGTGGTAACAATTCTTTAAATCAAGTTTGCGAGCTTGAAGTAAACACCAATCCCATTGTATTTAACCAGTCGTCGAACAACATAACAAAACTACCGCCAGCCGCAACGCACTGACGCGTTTCGACCTTCCTTGATCATCATCAGAGTACGACGGCAAACTGACTATCGAGGATCAAACCGCATTGAATATATATGGAAATCAAATTTAGATATGCGGCTCTCACCTCTAGCAGTCTCGCATACATTGAACTTGACTGGAAATGTCGGCTGCACAATTTCTATGCAGTCACGAACATTAACTGTTTGTAGCTTTCGCCACATATACATATATAGGCAATACAATTTAACAATAATTGTTTGCGCGGGTGGTGGTAACAATTCTTTAAATCAAGTTTGCGAGCTTGAAGTAAACACCAATCCCATTGTATTTAACCAGTCGTCGAACAACATAACAAAACTACCGCCAGCCGCAACGCACTGACGCGGATAATGTATTTACTTTTTAAGGTAAAGGTAACGTTTAAAATATTTGAAATTGGAGCACGCAGAACACGTCTCCACGGAAACGTTCCGACTTCACATTTTGGTAGCAAAGCGTTACAAAAACATATTCGCGATCCTGGCAAAACCTCAGGTAAACTGTTTTGCAAACATCGCGTTCCACTAAACCTTTGTATTGAAATTGTTACGTTACTCATAATATCTAGACCCTAAACTCATATATCACTCTTGTTCAATATATTCTTGATTTCATTTAAATTAAAGTTATATTTTGTTGTCATAACATCTAACTTGTTATTTTTTTGTTTAATAAATTAATTAAAATCAAATTTATGGTTTCCACATCATTGTTTTATCGCAGTGGAACATCTGCTACTAACCACTTTTGTATTGTTGTCCGTGTTGTTTTTGTTGTTTTGATGATGATGATGATGATGATGATGATGATGATGATGATGATGATGATGATGATGATGATGATGATGATGATGATGATGATGATGATGATGATGATGATGATGATGATGATGATGATGATGATGATGATGATGATGATGATGATGATGATGATGATGATGATGATGATGATGATGATGATGATGATGATGATGATGATGATGATGATGATGATGATGATGATGATGATGATGATGAAGATGATGATGATGGTGATAATGATGAGGATGAGCCAGTTTAATTTACAGATTTTCTATACATTTTTAAACGATGTGATTTTGAACTAGGGTGCTATGATTCAAAATGAGTAAGAGTTATTTTTTTATGTGCTTTTGTACTGTGCGTGAGATTTTTTGCCCCTTATACATAAAATTGTATCGACTAAACACGACGCAGCCCATGTTGCAAACGTGCACGCGTTTGTATCACTTTCGACCAAACGTACATAGTTACTGGGCCCGGTCTGTCGTCATAAATATGACGTTATACCAACCGATGAATTGCTAATGGTATAATGTAATAAAGGCATCGGCTGGACACCTGCGCGCAGAACCTCGCATACAAAGTCTAAATTGCCAAATAAAGAAATAATTTATTAGATAAATTGAATCGACTATCTTGTATGGATATTTATCCTTTCAAAAATAGACTATATAGACAAATGATTTCGTTATACCGTAATTAAAATTCCATGCCCAAGTCGGCATATCATGTCTTACTTTGTCAAAGAAGGACTGGCAATTTTGACATTTCGAATGAAACTGGCATAAATAGGTGCCAAAATACGGCTAAGACTGGCAGCTTGCAATTGGTATTAAACTAAAGGTGTGCATTACGAATGCGGGCCTGATGGCAAAATATATTTAAATTGCTACCTGCAGAAATTCAGCTTACAATTGAAGAGTTACCTAATATAGGCAAAAGTATTGCCCAGTTCATGAAATTTAATAACTATTTTGTGCAATAAATAGTATGTATCGTTAAAAATCACGGTTTTTTCTCAATATTAACACATACTATATTTGTGAAATTCAACATTTGTAAACGGATTTGAACACATGGTTTAGTGTTAAAATGAAGAGTTGCAAAATTAACCACTGACCTGAAAACCTAGCAAATTCATGTTAAAATGAATTATTTTATTTGTCAATATAATTTAGAAGCACGCATGCTACAGAGGTGTAAAGATTAAACGAAGAAATTAGGGCATCGTGTTGGTAATTAATGGGGACCTAAATTTTGATGCAAATCCAAAATATACACCTAAATCAAGCAATGGACACATTTCCTAACACATTTTGAAACTGCAAAACTTCCGTCAGACACATTTACCTACTTATTTAAAATTTCCATCATACATTTCAAATCTAAACTGAAATTTTTTAACTGATGATACATATATCTTTTCCATTTCCTTCGAGTATTACAAAGTATATTTCTAATTAGGAAGAAAAAACACATTAATAACAAAGTGGATAATGGCCATTTATTTCTAGAATGCTAAACTTAGCTCTACAATCTTTCATTTATATACATTCTTGGTTTGCATTTGATTATGCGGGTGGCAACAAATCCGACTCGGTTTTACTTCTATTTCTTGTTTTGGCTGATTGGCTAGGTGTGTATGCGTTTGTGTCTGTGTGTGTGCCTGTTTTCATGTAAAGGCCCTTCTCACTGTATTGCAAAATGATGTCTAAGAACTGGTCATTAAAGTATTGATGGCTTGAGAATTAACCATCCGTGCGAATTGTTTGATGCTACGTGAACAAGTGCTATTTATCCTAGTGTAGTCTTTCGTTTCACCTTTTTGCGCAAATTTGTGTTCTTCACTTGGTAACAGCGCAAGTGCGGATTGCAGTGTTGAATGCTCATATTGTTTGGAAATTTCTGTCACCATATGTGCATCTATTTTTTCCTCTTCAGTATGTTATCAATCCGATTGAATGTTTGTTGATTCGAGTCGAGGGCCTGTTCGGTCTCGCCTGGATACTAGTAAATTGTTGTTGAATTTTGTTATTCGTGGCCAGTCGATTAGAATATTATGTTGATGAAACTTTTGAATATTTATTTTATATAAAGGGCTTCATAAATAAATAATAATTTTTCTGATTTTGCTTTATTTAGAATTGTGAAATTGGTCGAATTGACTGAGTGCCCCGTTTCCAATATATGATCGTAAATAGCTGATTTTCCTGACGGTGCCAAGCCTTTGTTAATCAATTTCTGTGGTAAATGTTGCTGGATTCTGTTTATCAATTGCTTCTTCGTCTGTCCGATATATGTGCTACCGCACTGTGCTTTTAATGTGTTTTTCTTCCCAATTAGAAATATATATATATATATATATATATATATATATATATATATATATATATATATATATATATATATTGAATTGAAGTTTTATGAAGGATTTCATTTTGCACATTTTGTATGTATAAATAAATAAATAAATAAAATTAATGTTACTTTCGGAAAAAAGCGAAAGAAAACTTATTTTTGATTATGTCTGATAAGATCTTGATGAAAATATTTTAATTAAACGAAAATTCACAGAAGTTTGAATTACACTTTGAGCTTTCATTTCTTCCTAAATGAATGGATGAAAGACTCCCATAATTGTGGCTATGTATGTCGTACGTGTATGTCTGTAGCTTGAGTCTTACGTTTATTTTTTACATCTATGTATGCGCAATAACTGATACTAAATCACACAAACACACACACACACACACACACATATATATATATATATATATATATATATATATATATATATATATCTGTATATTAGTCCTCCGCAATATCTAATAAATTAATAAAATACGTTCCATTGGACGATGTCTTTATTAGCAATAAAATTTAATAACTGATGTTGATCGTGGCCTGTGAATAAGGCTTAGCTAAAGTGGCAGGTGTTCAGAATGTTTTAACGTACAACTTTGACGAAATTTAGTCCATCTTGAAAGTTATATTTAGGGTAATATTTATAGGCTCAGGATATATTAGACATAGTGAATTGGCTTTGGATTGACTTCTCTAATGACTTCATATCAATTTGTTTTATTCTTTTGCGTTAATGCAAATTTATTAATAAGAATGCAGAGTTTAATTGTCCAACAGTGTCTGAACAAACTGTTCCCACCACCCGCGCAATCAATTATTGCTTAATTGTATTTTTTATCAATAATACACTTTTCAAATCGGAACTAAATCGTCCAGAACTGTCAGCTGCTGATAGCAATTCTGCTGGGTCTACTCAATTATAAATGATGACGAAAAGATGCAGGGGTAGACGTGGCCCTGCTCAGATTTTTGCGTCTATCCCTCGCATGTATCTGCAGTTGTCCGTTACCACGAATGCTGTGACCACATTCCGTCATCCAATTGGTACTTTATGTGGGCTGGCATAGAATAGCCAGGTACGCGTTCTGTATGTTTATAATTAAAATAATGCACTAATAGGATATTTATTAAGCCACTTGAAGTAAATTTGGAGGATGCCACGAATCTACTCAACCTTTTTACAATTAATTAGATAAAAATCTTATTATCTTTGTTTTTTAACTGTTTAACTATTCAGATGGAATGCATCTGCAATTTTTTTTAAAATTTCACTTATTATCTTTACTAATAAATAAAAGTTGCATGAGCATTGACGTTTCTTAAAATATAAAAAAAAATAATTAATTGATTAATTTATTTTTATACTTTATATTTACTGTAAATTTCTCCCGAAAAGTGCTACCAGTTAAATCAAAATGTTACAGCGACAACGAACCTTTTAACAGGAAACCTACTTGAAGTATTTCCCTTCATATGCATTAACTATTTCATAGTGCGTTTAGAATTTAATTTATTTAAAACTCTATGTTTATTTACGCCCGGATGAAGTTGATTAAGCCACCAAGATGACGTTAATTTATACGATTTCTATGTTCGTACATATTTGAATAGCAGAAGCGAACGCGTTAATAAATATATTTTTAGTTCATGTATTTCCGAAGTACCTAATGACCTTTACTTATCAAATATTAGTGCAATTTTGATTAAAAACCTTTCAAGTAGACTAGTTTTGTTAAAACCTATTTGTGCAGTTGAAAAAGCGAAAATAAATATTATTTAATTAGCTTGCCGTAATAGCCGCTGTTCAAAGGAAATATTTAATCATTCTTTAACGAATAATTATTTTCTGTTTGAAAAGCATCACATGTAATTTAAATTATTTTTCGGGAGGCATGTTCTTTCGGTATCAACAAACCGTCATTTCTCTATTGTACACACTAGCTAGCATTTTCATTTACTAATGGAATTTTTGAGCTCGATTTATTGCGTTTTGTTTAAAAGAAAAAGAGCAGTTCAGAAATTTAAAGTTTTAATTACATAAAAAATAATTAATAAATAAATAGTACATGTCAATGTTGAGAAGCATCTCAGAGAAACGTCAATTTTGTCTATGCATATTTTATTTTTCGCATTCTAAATGTACAACGAAAAAAATTGAGCACTTTTTAAAATGTAAAAGTAAACTAACAATGCTTTTAAAACAATTTCATAATTGAAATACTGCTTTAAAATGAAAATTTTCGAAATGGAAAATTTAACCACAAGTTTGCTAGAATAAATTAAACTAACTTACTTTCTTGTTCGATCCTCATGCTTAATGCTGTACATAATTCTCGAAAATCAACAACTCATGCATTTCTCAGTAAAATAAGATAAAATTATAGATTTTTGTAGCGCATTCTGAAGTCTATATACCTTTGCATTTCTCTGGAGGCAACAGTATGCTTGGCTCCACGTTGAAAGAGTGAAAGAGATTCTGGATGGGGTCTTATAGAATGTGCTATTTAAAGGACATGCGCTACTTCTTATCGATAAAATTAGTGAAATAATTTTTATTGATCTTAACTAGACAGAATCTAATATCCAACTCTCGCTAAAAAGAAAATATGGGCCCTTCGTTAAGGGCTATCTTTATCACTGTTCTATATCAATAAAGCGTCATTATCGGCATAGAGGGAATAGTGAATTTTTAATTTGCTAACATAAATTAAATTTATTTTTTTGTTATGCATGAGTGCAGAAGAGAGATTAAAATTAGGAATTATTTCGCTTAGCACAACTGCCTTTTTTTCTGGTCTTTCCAAATGCCTACTATCTTCGTAAATCCATAGGATGTGCCTTTGCTTTCAATTGAAATTTGTATGCATGAAGAAATTGTAATATTATAACAAAAATTCTGCTTCGTTTGGAGCCTCGCAAATGAATTATTGTTTCAACAAACTGTGACTAGTAGATAACATGAGGTTGGTGCTCAATGTATGCTCCGAAACTCTAGTTAATGAAGTTTTATCAGCGACAGCGCTATCAGTGTGTGCTTTATTTTATAATTAAATATTTGTGGCGAAAGCTAGATAAATGTTATGCTCATTATTGAAAAGAAATTGCACAGTCGACATCTACGGATCAATGAGAAACAGCCGCATTTACTCTTTTCCGTTCCTTCGATGTGTATGTGTATCAGTTAATTATTCACTTTATCGTCGTGCTCCAGGAATGATCATGAAAATTAGAAACGCGTCACAACAACCATAGTGTTGGTATCCTTTACATAGTTGGTATATATATTATATAAAGTTAGTTAGTGTCGAAGTCGCATTGTCCATATATATATATAAATATATATATATATATATATATATATATATATATATATATATATATAAAGAGCGAATAAGCGTCGAAGTCGCATTTGAGACATTATATATAACAAATTGTCTAGAGATTGTACCTTCTTATATTCCCACATTCCTCACCCAAATTTGTAGTGGGTAAAGGGCGTAGAACCAGCTACTATTGAAGAGTCGCCATTAAGCACGAAATGAATTTTCACGAGATTATACGTTTCGTTCATGCTGTCTTTCGTTTCTCTGCTGGTCATAATCGAACTAATTTGGTACTAGGTGCGCAACACTTAATACATAATTGAAGTTTTGAATTGTTGTGCGGCTCCTAAGATGAAAGAAAATTGGCTTTTATCTCATGCACGCAAACTTTATTTAAAGAATAATCTGATTTTATTTGATGGTCATTTAGTCAGGTCATGTTTTCCACTTTGAACTTTATTGGACATAGATCTTTTAATAGCATATTTGACAGCCAAATTCTAATAATTTTGTAAGAGCTGCGCCAAATTCGATCAATTTCGTTAGATATTGTGCTGATCATCTATTTTATCGACGAATTATTACGTAAAATTATGGTAAAATTTAGGAAAATTATTATATATTCAGGGTAATGGTGAAAGGCTGAATATTATACATTGAACACAGGAGTGGAAGTTCAAATTTACTCAGAAAATACTGGTTTCAATTGGGGGGTTAGAAAATTTGAATTGGCTTAAAAGCAAGTAAATAATCATTGTTTAGATAAAGATATATAACAAATGATATAATACAAAGATACATATAAATAAAGTGGTTAATTCCCACGTTCAACGAGTAATAAATTAATTTTAATGGTTCCTGCAAAGATACTTTAACTCAGCAACAGTGAGTATTTACTTTAAAATAGCGGCTCTGAAATAATTTTCACTCGTATTTATCGTGCAAGAACTTTGGCTGTTTTCCTAGTTAATTCTCATATACTACTCAAATAGGAAAATAATTTAAATCTTTTAATAGATTTAACTGAATTATTGTGCAATTTACATGCAATCAAAACACTTATTTCCTAACTGAATGAAATTTTCTTCGAACAGTCCATATATATATATATATATATATATATATATATATATATATATATATATATATATATATATATATATATATATATATATATACATTTTTGGTTTTCAATTGATTATGCTAGTGGTACAAATCTGACTCGTTTTTACTCGCTGTTCTTGTTTTGACTGAGCTAAGAGTGTGAATGCGATTAGTGTTTGTAAGGTATGAGTGTTTTGTAACGACACAAATCAATCGGTGACATATTGCGTAAATAAAATTCAAATCTATTTACGTTGCACCAATGAGAAAAAAGCAAATTGCCGTTTAACCACGTTAAACGACGTTTAACCAATAGTATGCAAGCACACATTGTATGCTATTTAAGCACGGTAATTTACCATGCAAGTCAGTTGTGGCATTTGCATTCTACCTGCTTCGCGCATTTGCTCGATCGGCTGTCAGCGCATATTGCACTTTACCGGTTGTCAATCCCTACTCGTCTTGATGCGAGATACCAGAGAGACGAGCCAATTGAGTGCAGGACCTGCATGACACCATACACAACGCGATCACAGCTCAACCACGGGAGCCAAAACTCAACCAGAGTCCACCCAAGGCTCTAGGACATCTTCACTTCGGAAAGACTTCAAGCGAACGTATTACCTGGCCCTCTTAAGGGCCCCCATATCAGCAACTAATCTCTATTCAGAGCACCTTAACCGAGTTTGTAACGTCGTACGGCATTTACTTGAAGCCGGGGCGTTTAGCAGTTTGTATGTAAAGGTCATTCTCGCAGTATTGCGAAGTGATGTCTGAGATCTTGTCATTATTGTTTTGATAGCTTGAGAATTAACCATTTGTGCGCATTGTTCACTGTTACATATACAAGTGCTATTTTTCCCAGTATAGTTGATCGTTTCACCTCGTTGCGCAAAGTTTTCACGTGGTAACAACGCCAGTGTTGATTGCAGTGTTAAACGCTCACATTGTTTGGAGACTTCTGCCATCGTATGCGCCTCTGTTATTTCCACTTCAGTTTGTTGCCAATCCGATTGTACGTTTGTTGATTCTAGTCGAGGGCCTGTTTGTTCCTGGCTGGATACTAGTAGATTGTTGTTAAAATTTGGTTATTCCCTTGGGCCAGAATCGATAAGGAACACTCAGCTGCTTGATGAAACTTTTGAACATTAAGGTCAGGTGGCTGTGTCATGGTTTGGCATCTACCACCAGTATAACTCAATTGAAAACCAAAATGGAAACAATATGTAGGCATTTTCAGAGATGATAAGTATTCAAGAATATATATATATATATATATACATATATATATATATATATACATATATTCTTGTTAGGAACTCGATTTTGCATAAGCTACCTAGTTCAAGTCATCCACTTTACAAATTTCCATCTTAATCAGACATGCTATGCACAGTTTTCTGAGTGCAGCGGAAAATTTTAATAGCTCAAGAACCAATTGCACCGAGTATGACATTTGGATAGCAAAAATTAATGATTCCAAAAGTAAACGCTCATTAAGACGGAAAACTGTCTATCAGTTAATTTAGTTACTGTTTGTGGCGAAGAGCTAATACCTATGCAATTTTGTATAAGTTGCTGCGCACCAAGTAATAAATTAGTTGAAATATAACCAGAAGGATAAACGAAAGACAGCATAAACGGATAGTAAAATCCCGCGCATATCCGTTTCGTGCTTATTGGCTACACATAAGTAGGAGCCGGTATTACGCCGTGCACGCAAAATACATTTTGGAGGGGAATGTGGGAAAATAGGACAGCATAATCTCTTATACGAATGTGAAAACCTGTAGTCGTGAATCTAGCTTCAGATAAAGTCTTCGACAATACGACTTCAATGCCAATCCAGCATATATATATATATATATATATATATATATATATATATATATATATATATATTTAAATATATATATATGCGATGCCTGTGAAATATACCAACCCATTCTTTGTTGTGTCATTACCTAATACCAAAATTATGGTTGCCGAAAAGATACATGATAGCAGCCCTACGGTTGTCACACAATGGTTTTCAATGTTTGCTAAAAATCACCAAAATTGAAAATTGCAACTGCTTCTAAACACATGTTACTCGAGTAAATCCATTCACTCTGGTCTTGATCGATATCAGTTATTATATTTCGCCGGAATCATGACATCATTCAATTAGATAGGTAACAGTTAGATACTGTTCGGGGAGGAGAACTAATATATATAGAGAGAGAGAGATATATATATATATATATATATATATATATGCAATTATGTATCAAGTGGATGCGAACCTACTAACTAAATTTAGTCCAAAGAGGACCAGCTAGTATAAACCAGCGACAAAATGTACGGAAAGTAAAATCTCGTGTATATTCGTTTTGTGCTTTCTGTTAACTCATGTGCAGGAGCCGTTATTACGCCCTTACCCACTGTATATTTTAGTGATGAATGTGGAAATATAGGACAGTGCATTCCGTTCATGTTGACTTCGATTTATTCTTCATGTCATATTTAAAATAATATTTTATTAAGTGTGCAACACTTAATTCATAATTGCATAGATATTGGTTATCCGCAACAATCAGTATCCAAATTTACGCGTGTAAGTCAGAAATCTATTATTGATAAACGAAGCATTCTCATACAGAAAAGAAATAAAACAGGTTGGCGCGACGTAAAATATTCACTACTTTGGCATAAGTATATAAACTGATGCAGCGATATGTCGCACAGAGAGGTTACAGTTTAAACCAGTGGCCAACTACAAGTCAACCGATCCACTTTTAAATTGGTGTTTGTAACAAGAGTAAAATTTATTGCCGGTTAAAATTAAATATCGATACGGCTCATCGGTAATGTCTGTTAGATAGAAAGTAATAAAGAACTATTACGAATTAGTCGTATTTAGATTTTGTCAAGCTTCTATATATTTGGAGTTGGCCTTGTAGGAGTTATTTAATTTAATTCAGAGAATCGTGGAAGATGTTGGTACCGATAAAGCCTAACAGAAGCCTTCTGAGAATACTGATTCTTCTGTCAATAACCTAAAAAACTTCATATCTTTTAGTTATTCTCAACCAGGAATATAGAAATAGGTTTTTTACCCATTGAATGATGCGCTGATTATCATGGAAATATGATAAGTCAAATCAACCAAGACCAAATTGTAAAGATTTGATGGAGCAGCAGGCTTTTAAATTAGTTTTTATTGCCAATTTCGGTGAAATAACGCGTATCTTCATAATCATGGTTTCGTTATCCACTACAGATATGATATACACGGTATATGGTCAGTCAGCTTTGACATAACATTGCCGAAAACTTAGTGTGAGTTTGACTCTACTAATGCTTCAATAACCATACACATAGCATTTTCCATTGTCCATCTGTCTGACATTTGTTCACAAAATAAACAATGTGTCTGGAGTGAATGACCTTCACCTACTGATGTCCTGTCAATAAAAACCAAACGCGTGGGCGCGAAATTCAACATATTTTACTGCTTACTTTGGCCTATTTACCTGTAGATAGGAGAAATATTTTTTACTTGGTAGGCCAGGACCAAAACCTATATGTTCGTTCTCTGTAACCTTTAATATTTCAGAAAAGTTAAAGCTGACGTCTAGGGCGTGTCAAATGAGGAAACTGGCGTATCTAATTATCGTAGGTGAAAATTAAATGTTTGAAAATATATTTACTCTTCCGTCATCAATTTATGTTACTTTTAATCAAGGTTGGGATGTTGATATAAAAACCTCACCCATCAATTACATACATATGTCAGTATTAACTAAGTATGATGTATTGTGGAAAAGACAATTCATCCAGTAGACCGGTTTCGTCCTTATTGGCAACTCATCACGTACCGTCCAGAATTTTCCGCGGACAGGACTCGAACCTGGGAACATTCGCGGCAAATTCTGTACAGTACATGTGTTCCCAAAAAGACGAAACCAGGCTTTTGAATGATTTTTCTTTTTGATACTGAAAACTGTATGCACTTAATAGGTCAAGTTTTTATAACAAGTGGAGGTCAACGAACGCCAATTATCCTGACTACAGTTAAATTTGCAACAGCTACTTTGTCGGTGAAGTTATATGGCATTAGTATACCTTTTGTTAAGCTGGAGTAAATTAAATGATTTTGGACTTCAATTGTGAAATTACAACTTTGCTCAATTTCTTCTAAACTTTGCGAAGTTTGTGAGTGCAAAGATAATTTGCTGACAAAATTCCAGTTATTTTCTTCTTATATAAAAATTAACGAGAGAGAAGGAAAGCTAAAGTCCAGTTTTACAAACATGACGAATTCAACTTTAAGGTCTGTTCTCGTTCAGAATTTAATTCACCGACCTTCAGTAATAACACGTAAGGTGCAAAACCCATCATTAAGTATGGAAAAACTGAGATTTGTCTATTAATTCAAACCGTGCGAATGTAGGATTTGTGGTAACGTCAATTAAACAAACATGGTATCATTATTCAAAGGTAATACTTTGCCGAAACAGTTAAATTTAATATATTATAATCAGAGCAATATGCTTCTACACTCGAAGAAAATATCTTTTTCTCATTTTGGTGAATGACATTTAAAAATCCCATCAATAAAACGTTCCATAATTTTCATAGAATACAACAAAATTGACTGATGCGCTTCATATCACCCTGCATAAATAAGGTAAGGAAAAACAGATGTGCGGTTCTGAATCCTAGTAGTTTCGCATACATTGCAGTTTACTGGAAATTCCGGCCGCAAAATGTAGTTGCATTCACAGATATGACATTCTTTCAGTTTGCGCCACTAGTAAATACCATTTTCAATTAAACGATCAATAATTGCTTGGACGTTGACAAAAATGTTCTTTGAATAAAATTTTCAATCTGATTAGAGAATATGCGATTTGGAATTATCTTAAACTTGAAAATGTTATTTTAATAATTTTACAACCAAACAATCTATCTTATTTTGTAAACTTGTAACAGTCTACGTTTTAGTTGTATTCTTCTTCAATGTTGGTGATTAATTTCATCTACACAACAAAAGAAATATGTTAAAGCATTAATTTTATAGTTGGTATGGCATAAATGTTTAAGTGTGACAGGTATACAATTAGCACCTGTCTCAATGCTTACTGGTAGATAAATTGTTGTATTGTGTAAATGAAATATGTGTGATAAATTAGCACATTAGTCTAATGAGCATGTGTTAAATAAATTATAACTAAATACGACAACGTAAACATATGCACTATGGGATCGAATTTTCCCAGGCCACAATGTAAGCTTTCTACAATTGCACTTCAACGCATATACAACCGTTTTATTGCAGATTCCTCTATAAAATCAGACACATCATGCGAACCACAAGTCTCATAAGCAACTTACGCATATACAATTTCTTGATCCCCTGCATGGAACTTTATTTTTTTTTACTAGTATCTGAATACCCAATACTTAATTGTATCAGGTGTAGTTTTCCAAACCTAGGAGTATCTAAATATTATATGACTCGATAATGACCTAATTTCGTGTCCATTTTTTATGTACTCGAATACCACGAAGACACATAATTCGGTTTGCCACTTGTTTCGCGTTAAATCCACTTTTTTTGTTCCGTGGTACTATATAAATAAATTTAACTGGATCAATGCCAAAATAAACAAAAGGCCAGGTACGATAGTTGATTCCATTGAATCCATAATATGTACAGCTATATATATATATACATAGGACGAACTGTTCTGGCTGGATGAATCGCCTTTGCTACTCGATATATTGATATTAATTGAATAGAATATATATGCATTGCAAGACTGAATAAAATGCGCACTTGTTCAAATTACAGTTGAGGCAACATGATCATTGCCAAATGACGAGACGTAGCTAACTTCATTAATTGCATAAGCTTTGTTATATAAGGTTTCGTTGAAACTAATGACACATATAATCAAATTATGGCGTTAAACTTTAATTTATTTGCATATCGATGTCAATGCAAGATGAGTTTCGAGGTAATGCTGTAATTAACTATGAATCGAGCCTGGCCGTGACAATTCCGGAAAATACCTAATGGGATTAAAATCATTGAGGTATGCGATTGGATTTTATAATATGTCCTCATTTTCTTTTCACATAACAACGAGTACATTTAAGTTTACATTTTTTCGGGATATTTTGATACAAATTCTATATATTGCAGACGCAGATTCGCCATTTGATTTAACGCATGTGTTTAAGTCGCAATGTTCTCTCATTCGAGTAATTAACCGTCTGGTTGATCGGCCTACGTAAGTTGATCGACAACTTGCGCATGTATATTGGTAAATATTATTTGATTTCGACATTAACGGCTGTTCCTCTTTGCTTGCTGGTTAAGAAAAGTGTGTCAACTTAAATAACACTCGTAGTTTGGCTGCATTAAATGTACGAGTTAGCCACGTAGGAAGCTTTATGGATAAGCAAATTGCAACCAGATTTATACAAGAAGAAGCAGAACGTTTAGGCATTTAGCTTGAACTGAATGTGATGCGTTCAGTTGATTGGGTGTTCCCTATTTCATGCTCTCTCCTTATTTACATTTTGCTATTATGTTTTGCCTTTCAGTTTATATTTAAAGAGATATTCATTAATAGATACTTCAGAAGAATATGGGAAAGAAACGGTTTTTTTATCGGAAAAAAATTCTTTTGCTTGGGAATGGGTAATATAAATTGAATATCCCCAAAGTCTAATTGGCAATTATGTAACTTTGAGGCATTTCAGGGAAATTTTACAAATAAGCATGCCATCTACACTCTTTACGTTCAAAAGTTAACAATATAATGAGAGGACTTCCAACCATGGCAGCCACTGTTTGTTCAAATTGCAAAAGTACAAATTTTCATGAGATATTTCTCCAAGAATCAACTCCTTTCAACTGTGACTTATTAGCAAGATTACACGATAATATTTTTTATTAATTTAGTAACATGTTAATGAAAAATTGATGATTTACCTTAGTATAACACACATAATAATTGGTCTGCAGTTCACACTGGACGAAAAACATCAGGGGAAATAGCGTTTGGCTATCCTCATTCATTTTTCCTGGAATCATCTGTGTGATATGAATATGGAAACTTTAAAATTAATGGTAATCAATAGTCTTAGAAAAACTGATTTAAAATATTGACAACAGGAACTGGGAATACTTAAATATGTGATCATAAAAATGAAAATAAACCGGACATAAAAAGCTTGACAAGTAGCCTAAATGCTTGAGAACTCTATCGGTAACAACATATTTGTTTTATAATTAGTCTTGGCTTAACTGCAAGTTCAGAACTATGCCAAAACAAAAAAGGTAAGATGGAAAACGCCGTGGTGGTAAATCCAACTTTGTGAGGGTAACTTGGTTCCGTTAACTCCAAGATCTGATCGGCTGCTTTCAAATTAAAATGTAAGATCAGCTCCAGGCCACAACCCGATGTCGGACCTCGAGGATTATGGCAAAAAATTAGAAGTCCTCGTTTTTCGCTGTCAGGAATAACTAAGAAGAGGAATTACTCAATTTCACTTCACAACGGTAGGCCTACGCACACGAAATTGATACCAAGTAAGGTAGCAGATAATTTATCTAATTTATAAATGAAGAATAATTTCGGAAATCTAGAACCTCAGCCCACGCGAACTTTGGTAATCAAGGAATTGCTATTATGTGTCCAATCCTAGGATTTTCATAAATGCATTTAGAGCATCGGTATGATCCAGATTTATTAAAATTTATTTATTAGGAGTTGCACACATAATAACAAACACGATTATTTATGACCAGAAGGATAAACCAAAGACAGCATTAACGGAACGTATAATTTAGTGCACATTCGTTTTGTGCTAACTAGCGACCCATCAGTACGAGCCGGTATTATGCTCTTTATCCATTGTATATTTCGATGAGGAATGTGGGAATATAGTGCGGTACAATCTCCTTTACGAATTTGTAAACCTGAAGTACAGAAGCTAACATCATATAAAGTCTTGGGCAATGCGACTTCATCACAAACTCACTCTGCATAATATATAGGTAGAATATATATATATATATATATATATATATATATATATATATATATATATATATATATATATATATATCGAATAGAGATTGTACCACCATATTTTCGCACATTTCTTACCAAAATATATAGTGGGTAAAATGAGTAACACCGGCTCCTACTGATGAGTCACCAGTAAGCACGAAACGAATGTGCTGGAGTTTACACTTTCCGTTGATACTTTATTTGGTTTATTCGTCTCATCTTAATAGAACTAGTCTGTTACTAGGTACGCAACATCTAGTACATAATTGCGTACATATATTAGTTCACTACCACAAAACGTATCTAAATGACTATAGAGATCGAACCGCATTGCATATATATGGAAATCAAATTAGATTTGCGGCTCTCACTTCCAGCAGTCTCGCATACATTGAACTTGACTGGAAATGTCACCTTCACAATTTCCATGCAGCTAGTTAAATACAATGGAATTGGTGTTTACTTCAAGCTTGCAAACCTGATTTAAAGAATTGTTACCAGCACCCGCGCAATCAATTAATGTTAAATTGTATTGCCTATATATTTATATGTGGCGAAATCTGCAAACAATTAATGTTCGTGACTGCATATAAATTATGTAGCCGACATTTCCAGTCAAGTTCAATGTATGCGAGACAGCTAGAGGTTAGCTCCGCTTATCTAATTTTGATTTCCACATATATTCACTGCGGTTTGATCCTCGATAGTCAGTTTTCCGTCGTACTTTGATGATGATCATGCAAGGTCAAAACGCGTCAGTGCGTTGCGCCTGGCGGTAGTTTGGTTATCTTGTTCGACGATTGGTAAAATACATTGGGATTGGTGTTTACTTCAAGATCGCGAACTTGATTTAACGAATTATTACCACCACCCGCGCAATCAATTATTGTTAAATAGTATCTAAATGATTCAGTTTTATAATCGTTCGGTTTTTAATTGGTTCTTTTCTGCAAATTGCAACTAAAGTAAAACCGGAATGCTTGATAAATGGGAGTATGCTTACTTTGCTGCTTTCAAATTTTGAAACACTTAAGTCCAAACCTAATAACATCTGTCGATTGAATAGTAATAAGTCGAATTACAAAACTGGAGAGAGGACAGAAATCAAGGGGGCTGTTGTAAACCAGTCAGGTGTATTAGGCTTATTTTAACAGGTAAAAATATCGACAAGCTAAAATTTTAAAACAATTTTTCCTTGGTAATAAAGGGATTTCTTGAATGGTTGCGTAGTGCTAGTTTCACATCTTAATTCTCCGCGATTTGCTTTCGCAGTTCGTCGTTTTTTATTATCAGTTTCGCAAAGATCTGATTGATTCCCATTTCCAAATACGCGTCAACTTTGTCTTCTTATTGGCTGGATTCGAATTCGTCTCTTTCTTCCAAAGGCTTCAACATCGTTCATACTAATCACTGGAAATGAGATACGATCTAATATTCTTTAACTGGCGACGTTACGATTTGTAACTTCTCGATTCATCATCAGGCCTCTAATCACACATCAACAGTACAATACTCACAATAGCAGATTTAAGCATATGTGGTAACATTGTTCCTAAACAGTTCTATTTCTATTTAGATGTTTGACTTGTAAATAGTTTCAAACAAATAATTTGACACAATAATTATACTATATATATATATATATATATATATATACATATATATATATATATATATATATATTACGAAACTGATAGTGTAAGGCAACAACCTGCAAACGCAAACCTCGGAGAACTAAGATGTTAATTAAGGTTTGGTTAAGACCACGTATACTCCATATAGATATTAGTAATAAGCCCATTTTCCTAGTGCTGATAAAATGAGGAGCCTGTAAGCTTTATCGATCTAGACAAACGGACCGACAGCAGCTGCGTAAAATTTTTTTATAAATCTTTGCCGAAAGTAATATAAGTAATTAAAGTTATGGTAAAAAATATTATGGGAATGTTTAACTTAAGTCTTTCCTCCTCTTACCTTAATTTAATTAATTTATTTTAAAATAAAATAAAGTTGATCCCACGTGACAGGCACCATCTGTCCTGGTCGCAAAAATATTCACGTCTTACTTTTAGGAAAATCGTCCATTATGCCAAACATGCACGTTAGATTCCTCAATTAAATTATTTTAATTAGGAATCGTAGATAAAATAATTTAGTTATATTTCTTGATTTAGCTAACCTAATGGGTGATTTAGAAAGACAACCGGAAAGTAAGTTATTATATCTGAATGTAAAATTGGGACGAAATTGTCAGTTTTTGGATATTAAATTTTATAGAAAATGTACACACATACATAAATTTTATCTCTAACCGCCCTTATTTGTGGAAATCTACATTTTAAAATAAGTGATATTAAGAATTATTATAGTAGCAGATTTCAAATACAGGAGGATCAAATATAGTGATTTAAAGAGATTTTAATAATAAATTGGTATACAATAAAAGTTATAGAAAAGACAATAAAGGATAGCATAAGTCATTTTGAAAACGGAACAGGTAAACCATAAAACACGGTTAGAACGCCAAAGAATTTTGGTTTTACCATATATCAAATTGAGTAGAAAATTACGGACACTATGTAATAAAACGAACCCATGCATTACATCATAAACTACCGAACCAGAATGAAAATATAGAACTCCTGAATACATCAGGAGTGCATTCAGTAAGATGAACTGATTATATTTTATGTCTACTGGGGAACCTATGTGCACAATAGCGGTAAGTAAATGAAAGCATGGGATGAAATTTAAATGGGAGTATATTCGGAGTTTGGATTCACCCAAGCACTCACAGAATCCGTATCATCAGATAACTGTGAAAGACTGTGAAAGTCGCATTTCAATATACGATCGCTTTAGAAATACAAATGGAAATTGTGAATCAATTTTGAAAAATCAGAAGCAAATTCATAAATATAGCATCTGTGAAAAAAGTTACACAGAATATTTAATGAAGCCTTAATGGTTGACAGAAAACGCATATGAGATGGATCGAACGTACCAACTATATCAAGTACCAAACAGCGCCCTAAACTAGGTAGTGTCCATCGGCGAATGTAGGCATAGAGCAGTTTCATAGAATTCCATCTTCAATTTCGTGCTAATTTAGTTATTTAATTGTTTTTTCCTTTTGCCTTAATGAAAATAATTTATTCAGATTTCTTGCCCGATTACTTTTCCGATGTAAGTTTTATCCATCACGTGATTTTACATAACTTGTTCTGCCCGTAAGCGAAATTCGAATAGATTAATGTTTCCCTTTTAAATTTAATACATGTATTCGAACGACTCCAATATTCGTCTCTGTCTCTCTCCTTCTCATTTTCTCTATGCAATCGCCATTCTAACATTGGATGTTATTATGTCGACGAGTTTATTTAGTTTGTTTCCACATCCGTCTTTAAGAATAATCTCCTCCGACCTTATCAAGGTAGCTTAATATTTAATTCTTTCAATTCTTCCCTTCCACATGAACTATCGAACTTAGCATATGATTTATAAACCAGGAAATGATTATTTAGCACAATAACGTAAGAGAAAATAAATAACTGCAGCTGGCACACAAATTAAATATTGCTGATAACTAATGCAGCTTTAAAATTAATAAAGTTTGACTCAGTCGGTTGCATAAAATTTTATATATTTAGATGCAAAATACATAGATATATATGCGAGTTATTTTTATAAGTTATTGGGATGAATTTCTGATCAAAGATGGCATAGAAGAGCCCACGTTTATGCATTTGAACAGTCTGTGAACGCAGTAAGAAATTGAAGAACTACTATAATTTTATAAAGCACGTACATAGTAATACTACTGCGCGCATATATATATATATATATATTCGGAAATATATGTCTATATATATTCGGATATATATATTATTCGGAAATTTGAACTATTTCTCCTCTTGGAAAACGTTATGGAAGCCGTTACGTTTTGCCATTTACATCTCCTACGGGATAAGTTTTAAATACTCTGACTTGAAATGCATAAAATAAATATAAATGAGTGAGTTTAAACGTGATTACTACTATTTCTTTGCTTTCAGGCTGATATTTTGTTGTTAATTGTAATAAGACTGATGTACATTCCTGAAAAATGTATTAAATCTTATCTAATAAATCTATCAAGCTGTGTTTATTTTAATTGCAAATGGAATTTTACATCGTGATCAACAGGGTGAGGGGTAACCGGTGGTGTGTTGATCGGAGAACAGAACTATATTGAACAGATTTCTCATAGAAGAAAATTACTTTATGATGAACAGAATGTACAGTCAATTATTTAGCTCAAGTGTGCGATCTTGATAAAAGCACCTGTGCCATTATTAACATACATTTGCCAGGACAAACCATGCATTGTTTAATGTATAAAAACATTTATCCAGTAGAACGGTTTAGTCCTTATTGGGAACTCATCACGTACTGGCCAGAATTTGCCGCGGACTAGACTCAAACCTGCGCACGTCTGCTTCGGAATTTGTTGGTCAAACCATTGAACCATCCTGTTGCAAGCTACACACAATTTTGAGTTAGTAGTTTATCTTTTAGTTGGAGCTCATGTGGCTTGCATTTAAACTCAAAGTTTCGATTAAAAATCCCAAATCTATCATTACTGAACAGGTACCACACAACATGGTGAAATCGTATTGAAATGAACATTTATATAATTGAACGAACATTGGTTGCGTGGAAAGTGATAACAATTAAATTAATCAAGTTTACGATATTTATATAAACACCTAACCGATTAAATACTTACATTTTTCCGTTTTAACTACGCATTTTATACTGTAGAAAAGACAATTCATACAGTAGACCGGTTTCTTTCTTATTGGGAACTCATTACGTACTGGCCAGAATTTACTACAGACAGGGCTCAATCCTAAGCACGTCTGCTTCGGAACTTGTTGCTCATTCCACTCAGTCACGCTAACACACGAAGGGAAGTTTTACTAAAAGCATAAGTTCATATCTAATTTCGGCAAAGCGGCTCGGTGTTTAAAGAAAAACGTACAAAGCAGAAATGCCTATGTTCGAACACTGTCCGAGGCAAATCCTGGAGTGTTATTGATGAATTTTCAATAAGAATGAAACTGTACTACTGGATGAAATTCCATTTCTAAATTATGCCAGCTTGGTTTATACTGACAAATGTATGTACTTAAAGGGACATGATTTTATCAAATCGCAATCTCGATTTAAATATTTGTTATCACTACCCGCACAACAAATGTTCCTTGTTTTATATAAACGTGCAGTTACCTTACATTTTCGGTAATCAGACGTACAATTTAGACAGAGTGGATGTGGAATACATATTATAATGCATATGTTTAATTGCCATTTAGAAGTAAAATATTCAGATTAAATTGAATAAAATACCCCATAAGCACAATATATGGAATTATGTATACATAATTGAAGAGTTCCCACTTAGCACAAACCAGTCTACTGTAAAGAATGCCTTTGAAACTTGATGCAATGTTGAATTTAAAATTACAAAAAATACATAACCAAAGTCATGACATCATATTTAAAATCATGGTGTCTGTCGAATAATGGCAGATCCGGGGTGGCTAGTTATAATTTCAGGTCCTTAAAGATTCACAACATATTCAAACTGAAGCAAAGTCTAACCAAATACACAAGTTTAACTATGACTTATATTTTAGCATAGAATGCAGCACGAGTTGTGCACTGGTTAGAGTAACAGACACTTAGGTAATTGTGTCCTAGTTTGAGTCCGTCCGCGGCAAATTCTCGACTTTGCTGCAAGGGTTCTCAATAGGGACGAAAGCGTTCTACTGGAGGAATCGCCTTTGATACAATTCGTGATTTTGAGTTTAGATTGACAACAAATACATGACTAAATTTGTGGCATCAGACGCAAATTTTATATATTTTTTTCAGTATAAAATTAGCTTTGAAATTGGCAGCGAAGTTAATTCCTCAGTTATAAAGATTTAATCCTATTTATTTCCTAATCGGTATTTTTCGCGACGTTGGCATAATTTGTGGCACATTTGCATTAAAGTCCTGAACTCTATGAACAGAACCACACCTGCCGCAAACAATATTCAATTTGCAGTTATATCCTATCTTATGAACTTGGTCAACCTTCCCTTCATTTGGAGCCATTGTGGCACCTACTGCAACCGAAAGTTCTAATTAGCCACACTAGATCTGTTATTATAGATGGGACATCCTGTTACCTTGGGATGTGACATAGATTTGAAGATTTATAGCAAGATCTCTTAACAATATATATATATATATATATATATATATATATATATATATATATATATATATATATATATATATCAATGCAAATAAAGAATTGCACAAATCTACAAAGGCAGTTATTTAAGTAGATCATTTCCGTGCAGTACTTGACTATTTTTCAATAATACAATACCCGGTCTACCCGATGAGTGTCTTTTGGTATTTTGTCAATGCTTGGTTTACATAGACGAAATAAAGAAATTAAAATTATCCATGTAGCCGAGGCATGTAAAAGAGAATTGTACTTTTATAAAATTGTTCTATTGGGAAAACCTATTTGTGCGTTTTTGGCAGTCCGCAAATTGTTGGTCTAGATTTTCCACCCGGTTTGAGCTTATGAGGAATGGCCTTATGAATTAAAGCGGCATCTATTATTATCCGGATTTCACTAACTACTGTCTGGTCAGCTTTGTCTATTTCATCTGATGAACAATTCTGACGCATGTATTTTGTATTATCACACAACAGGCTCTCTATCATTTTTCATAAATGAAAAGAAAACGGCTCGTGTATCCGGGGAAAATTGTTTTTTCCTTGCAAAGATGATTTGTAATATCAATTTCATTAAATCTCTCAAACTGTAAGATTCTTTAGAAATACCACATGAACTAGTGACATTTAAATGCAAAAAGCAAGACACACTATTTTAGGAAGAACATTATCGCCAGTTTATTAAGTAATAAGGGTGCTACGGTTTTAAACTAAGGGTCAATTGAAAAAATCTGACGTGGTTGGCGAATTACAGGCTTCAACAATTGGAAAAAGATGAAACAGTGTTGCGGGCAAGAATAAGGTTTTTATCTTTAGTATTAATTCAGCTAAATATTATTGCATGAAAGCGATTTCTGAAGTTTTTCCAGCTAATTTTATCCAAATTAAAAAAAGAATATTATAGAAATTTGCAAATGATATATAACCTAGTGTTGTGGGGTTATTAATACCCTCTACCTTAGATAAAGGTGTGCTAAGCGCACAACAAAATCAAATCTATCGGCTTACAATCGAAGCACTATCGATGGGCCAGAATTATGCAATTGATTCTAAAGAAAAAATGAATATTGTTTTTGAGGCAGCCTAAGAATTGCAATTTGAGCAAATAGTCGACTTACAAATTATACGCACAGATTATATAAACAGGTTTGGGGTAACTTTAGCTAATCTGATTTCGCATTGAAATCGTTCGAACGTTCATGCATTGACAAAGCAAAATTTAACAAGATATTAAAATAGATATCAGCAGAAATTCGACTAAAATACTACTTGCTGACAAAGTAAAAGTCGCTGTTATGAATGAATAATCAGATTTTATTCAAAAGATGGAGAACGTGTTGCATGATAACACAAAATTCCTGCTTCCGGAGGGTACATCAGATGAAATAGAATAGGTTGAGAAGACATTAATGAATAAAGTTGAACTTCAAACTGCTGCCGATTTAATTCATGAAGCAGTTACGGAAATGCTCAAACCCTTTTGATTATCTACACCAACACTGTCGGGATTACATAAACAAACAAAAAATGGCGTCACATGGTACCAATATTATTAATGATATATTCTCCGCTCTAAGCATTGACGCAGCTGTTAGTCCATATATTGTAAAAATTGTTTAAATTATTAGGTAATTATTTGGTTGACTATTTCTTGGGCTTCCTAAAAGTATACAAGATTTAAACGTTCAAGTTAAGATTATGGTTTAATTTGGTAGGACGTATTTCTTTACAAATTTTCCAATTAAAATAAAAATTTTAATATGGAAAAATGACATGTGCTAGATTTAAAAGCGGGAAAATTGATATCTACAAACATATAATCATTATTTGTTATTATTCTGTTTAATAAAGCAATCAAAATCCTTTTTGATTATCTACGGTAGTCTTTTACTGGAAAAAAATATATTCATATATGTATATATATATATATAAATATATAAATTATATATATATATATATAAAAATTAAATATTTCATTTTTATGCGATTTTTTTATATATAATATAATATAATATTATATATATATAATAAAATATATTATTTTGCGTGATGTCGTCAACAAAGCCTACATCAAAATAATAAACTGCACCCTGTATTTGACAATATGATAGGGCTAGCAAAAACGTTATTAAATTATTGACATTGATTGGTCCTTAAACTTAAAGTCTAAAAAAATGACTTATTTTATATTTCATATAACATGTGAAGTATCAAGTTTTCCAGACCACTTACAATCAAAGCGTAAACAGAAAAGAGCTGTTAGCGTTTATTGAATAAAAATATTAATGTCATTCTCTTGACTCGAAAAGAGCTGTTAGCGTTTATTAAATAAAAATATTAAATGTCATTCTCTTGATTCGAAATATGCACTGCTGGCAGGATCAGACAAAATTCTATTGCTTCATTATACACATAATAAACCTCTATAAATTAATGGTGAATATAATTGTTTCTCTCATAAATTTTAAAATTTATCCAATGAAAATTTTATTACTACTGAAACAGAGTGTACAAAATTTTAGAGGCAACACATTTAGTTGTAAACACGGATCAAGATACATACATTTAATTGCTCTAGAATATTTGCTATATTTTGACTAAATATTGAAAAATATTGAATTCTACCATGGAACATAAAAACAATTGGCTCATCAGAGCATAAAAACACGCGTTAAACACAACTAAGAACGAAAAGCTTCATCTAGAATGATGCAAAAGTAAATTTTGTGCCATTTGTAGGGTGCCGAGTAATTGGTTCATGGGATCTATAAACTTAAAAAAACCGACAAAAATACATTATTACGCTTTGTCACAATGAAAGTGTTAAGGGAGCTTACTGGTGACCTGAAAAATTGCTTAAAGTAATATGTTCCCTAACTATACAAAAACATAATTTGAATCACTCAGATTTTGACTGTTTATTCATCAAAATGAATTACTCGCAATTGGAGAGGAATACGCCATCAAATAGAAGTACTACGCCAATTAAGGTTATATCAAATCAGGTATTTGGCAGAAATGATCTACCAATATGTAACAAGAGCTCGTTGACTAATAAAAATATATATACTCAAGGCTGTAGTAAAGATTTAATTTTTACTGTCGTGTAATAGAGAAATATTTTGCAAAGGCGATCATCTTTTCACCGAAGTTAAGTCTAAAATAAAAAACTGTAGTAAATTAAGAAGTAACGTCTTAGTAAATCACACAAAAGCTCATGAATAGCAATTGCCTGAAATAAAAGCAATAATGAGTAAAAGCGGCTATTAATCGACGATGTTTCTAAGTCTAAATAAGGAAAAAATAAAATAAATGAGAATTTAAAAAGATGAAAATTTCACTATTGAAAAAATTACAAAATTTTAACAAATCATCACGAACAATTGATGTGCTAATAGAAAACAATAGTCTTTACAAGGCTTACCATAGGTAAAGAACTTTTCATATGCGAAATAATCTATTAGCCATTTAAATCAATTTTTGGTAGCTCAAAATAAACACAAGTCACATTGTTTCTTACCAGTGGTAAAATACGGCAAAGCCAGAGTCATCGAACTTGCGAACGCGTTTTGAACTACAATGCTCATCTTGGGAACACGACGACAGCTTGTATAACAAGGGTAAAACGAAAATCCATGCATAAGTTTTGAAAATCGGATAAGCGGAACTCAGCCATAGTAGTCTCACATAAATTGTGCTTGAGTGAAAATTGGGGCTGTGCAATTTTTATGCATAATTAAATATACCATATTTCGCATATAGGGTCAATACGCGTTAGTACCTGGATCCAACATTTATTTTGTCATGTTTTGCGACTGGTTATATACAGTATGATAAGCATATATCTCAAGCGCGCAAATATGATTTACATTTTTATTTCCACCACATGCGCAAACACTAATCGCTTAAATGTATAAACGAATGGTTTATAGGTAATATAAGTGAACAATAATTGATTTCGCAGGTGGTTGCTACACTAATTTAAATCAAGTTTGCGAACTTAAAGTAAACACCAATCACATTTTATTTAACCAGTCGTCGAACAACATAGCAAGTCTAACGTACGAACCATGTAATAACAAAAATTGGCCCCATATAGTTATCATGCTATATTCGTTTATGCATAAAGGTTGCGGAACCCCCATTTTCAATCAAACAATATGCATGTGAGATTAATATAGCTGAGATCCGCTTTTCCGATTTTTCACAAATTATGCATTGATTGTTCAATGATCCTCGTTAAACTAACTGCCGTCTTGTTCAAATGATGAGACACGTAATTCTGATTGAACTAGATGAATAATTAAAAATTCATAAGATGTCAAAAATATTTTTTCTAATGATATTGTACATACTTTAATTTTTTCTATAATCCATATCGGAAACTTTTATATGACCTGTTTAGGAACCGGACTACAGCTTTCTAAGTATAGATCTTAAATAAAAAGTACTCTTGATAGCCTCATCTGGGGACGTAGTATTTTGTTGAAATTGTTGCATTCCGCTAAATAAACAGTGTTTCAACTGTAAGTTGTATGGCTCTCAATCAACAGACGTCAACAAATTTCAACTCCAGATCTTAAGGTTTACGCCAACTTAAAGTAAATTTAATCTAAAAGTGATATAAAGACGACGTGCTTCAGCTCATTCCTTGTGAGGCAAGCACATTATGGTCACTAGAATAGTCAATCAAAGCCACTATAATATTAAAGTCACCTCCTGAATAGAAAAATCTAAACAATTCCTTTACTAGTATGCAAGTTTGTATTAGGTGTTGCGAACCTAGTAAAAAATTAGTTCAGTTGTGACCAGAAGGATAAACCAAAAGCAACATGAACGGTCACAACTGAACTAATTTGTTACCAGGTTCGCAACACCTAATACATACTTGCATATATATTAGTTCTACGCAACAAACAGTATTTAACTGTTATAATTCCTTTACTTGACGTTCATTTAGTAAAAGAGTATTGTGTAATTTTCGTGCTGTTTACCAAAAAGCCTAATATACGTTAAATTATACCAATTAGAAAAGTGTTGCGTCTAAAGCAGACGAATAAAACTTATTCAGAATTTTAGTCAATAAGATCAGAAGATTTGCTCCTTAAATCAGAGGTTGGAGGAGAATTCGAGGCACAGAATTTTGTACGCCTATGCAATACAAAGTGTACAGTTCCTGTAAGAAAGCAGGTGGTCCCTCGAGAGATCTAGCACTCGCACCAGAGTATTCCTCTGAATAGAATCGTGGACAGTTGGAAATTAAGCTCCGAAGAGATTGGACATAATCTCCACATGAAGGAATACCCTACCAAAAGCTAAATGCGACAGGGTGGCGCAGTAGGTAAAGCTAAATACACCGAAACAAACGTGCCTACATTCGAACCCTGTCTACGGCAAAAATTTTGGCAATTAAGTGAAGGGAACTTGATAAGGACGAAATCTACAGGATGAAATGTTCTTTCTACATTCTTCAACATTTATCTTATTATGATATATATATATATGTATATATATATATATATATGTGTGTGTGTGTGTGTGTGTGTGCGAGAGTGTGTATTTATTTGCTTGAGCGTTTGCGTGCGTGCGTGCGTGCATGTCCTTCCGTTTGCGTGTTGCATAAGGCACACAGCCTTTGAAATTTACAGTAAATGTTTTGAAAAAGAAAATACGCATAATAATTTTTTTTGTTGATAATGATCAGTTTAATAAGCGATAACATGTGTAAACGCCCCGGTTTCAAGTAAATGCCGTACGACGTTACAAACTCGGTTAAGGTGCTCTGAATAGAGATTAGTTACTGATAGGGGGCCCTTAACAGGGCCTTGGCGGCGTTCTCGTAAGTTATATATATGTAAGTTGATGTTCTGTTCCTTGGGTGGACTCTGGTTGTGGTTCCTGCTGCTGTTATCACGATGTGGACAACTTCGTTGAAGTTCTGCATTAATTGGCTCGTCTTGCTGGTTGAAGAGCAACACGGTGAGTCACGGATGTTGCCAATTGTTGGTGAAACAAATCAATATCCAGCGTAGGTATTGACAGCCGACGAGGCAGAACGCAGATACGACGACAACTGACTTGCATGGTAAATTACCGTGCTTAAATAGCATGCAATATGTCTACTTGCACACAATTGGTTAAACGTGGTTAAACGTGGTTAAACGGCAATTTGCTTTTTTCTCATTGGTGCAACGTAAATAAATTTGAATTTAATTTACGCAATATGTCGGCGATTGATTTGTGTCGTTACAACACTTTCCTCTCTGAAAAAAAAGAAAAAATTCCTCTCTGCGAGGCTAGATAAGAAATGCATGACAGAGTTCAAACCAAGTTAAGCAAAAATATGATGAACCATAATTGCTGGGCTTAAATATGCTTGTTGGTTGCTTCAACAATGATATGATGCCAGGTAACCACTAGGAATTGCTACACAAATTGTTAGCTCTAGTGGTCGGTCATACCACGTGAGGCAAAATAGAGCAGTGTAAGTTTTGGGAGCCGCAGCGTGAAGCTTTCGAGGTAAATCACCTCTGAATTTGCCAGGTTTAAGTTAAAAAAAAACCTAAGCAGGTTGGATTGTTGTCAATGTGTTTGTGTACGACCAAAGGAGCTAGAGTGCTAGACGATGTGGTCATGACATTTGTAGAGTGGTCTTTGTGCAATTGATAAATTTGAGATATAGATTGAAAGTGGCCTGTACCATGATATGATGCTGATCACTACCTTAGTGTTGCTACACGAAAGCGTTAGCTCTAAGTAGCTGGTCATACCAAAATAGGCAGTGTGATGTCATGTGTGAGAAATACATTATAATGTAAAAATATATACATTAAAATCAAAGGTAACTGCATAAAACTATGCACACGAACATTGCCTCAGAGATGGCATAATACCAAATAACTGATCAAAAATGCTACAAAATTGTTAGCTAAGAACAGCTGGTTATGCCACGTGAGACAAATACTAAAAATAACGTAAGGTTAAAAAAAAATTTTGATAGTTAATGTTAATGTTTAAAAAAATCAATTACGCGTTATACAAATCAGGATATTGAGATTGTGAGCAGACGGAGCCTGAGACGTGTAGAAGATTGAACGCTTTTCAGTGATCAGGTTGTTCGATAAACGGTTTCAACCTGTCTATGCTTACCGATGTCGGTGTAGCGCCTTGCATAATGATGAAGTATTTTGGTTGTCTGAGTAAAATCGGGTAAGGACCGCGATACTTGGTTGTAGTGGAGCAACATCATTATTGTTGCGGAACGAGTACTCTCTTGCAGCTGTGGAGAGCTTTTGGTGAACGAAGACTGGGACGAGGCGTGTGTCTCGGCTGCTGTTCGACATGTTACCGAAATTAAGTCGAAGGCGGATAGCTTCTGTTTTGTAGGGTCATCTTGTGCCGGTAGTAGACGTGGGAGCTGACTAGGCAGGCGTAGATCCATGCTCATACAATAGTTGTGATCGCAGACGTTTTAATGGGATTCACGAGTACGGGAACGCATGGCAAGCAGAACTAAAGGTAGTGCATCGACCCAGTTGCCATTAATGGACGAGGATGCTAAAGCTGCTTTGACTTCCCTATGCATTCTCTCTACCATGCCATTAGCTTGGGGATGGTAGGCAGTCAGTCTGACGTAAGATGCATCCCATGTACCGCAAGGTGGTTTTGAAACGATCAGATGAGAAGCAAGTGCCTCTGTCCGTGATGACCTCATTGGGAACACCATAATTGGATATCCATGCAGAGATAAAACCGTTAGTTACTTCGTCTGCAGAAATGGTGCCAAGAGGTAATGCCGCAGGCCACCGTGTAAATCTATCGATCATAGTTAGAAGGTAACTGAAACCTTGAACCTTTGTCAGATGAACTATGTCGATGTGGACGATGGCTAGGCGAGAAGTAGATCGAAAATGTTGCAACTTAGACCGAGTGTGTCGTGTGATCTTGTTTTTCTGACAAATAGCACACTCTGAGACCCATCGTTTACCATTCTGCCTAAGTCGGTGACCCCAGAAACGATCTGTAACAAGTCGGACAGTCGCTTCGCTTCCTGGGTGAGAAATTGAGTGAATTAAATCGAAAACTTTTCTCTGAAGGCTGGTCGGCAGAACTGGCTTGTTGGGCTGCGTACCCGTGAAGTAAACAATTGGTAAGCCTTCCCACAGACGGCATATGAACTTGGTTGGGTGACGGGCTATTGATCTTTGAATGTGAATTTCACCGCGTTGTTTAGTTCGCAGGAGAGTTGGCGTTAGTGCAGGTTCACTGAGTGCCACGGAGTTGACAGTGAATGGTGACGGCGAAGGTGGTTGTAGAGAGACGTCTGGCCTAGACAGGGCATCTGCAATGAAGTTCTGTTTGCCCTTGACGTGAAAGACGTCAAATTGCCATTCGCTTAGACGAGAAAGCTGTCTTTCCACTCTGGCAGGGTACTTGGCGATAGATGAAGTTGCGTTTCGAAGTGCGCTAACTAGTGGTGCATGATCTGTGAAAACAACAAATCTGCTACTGCCAATGATGCTGATAAAATGGCGCACTGCGTCGTGGATGGCGAGAAGTTCTCGGCCGAAAGTGTCGTACCTCGTTTCTACTGGTTGGAGAGTACGCGAGTAGAAACAGATAGGCTTCCGAACTCCGTCGATCTCTTGTTCCAAAGTGGCTCCAATAGCGAATTCAGAAGCATCTGTCGTGAGTAGAAATGGCTTTTCGAAATCTGGATGCGTTAGCATTGTGGCATTTGCTAACGAGTTGATGGCAAGTCGAAGTAATTCCTCGTCTTCGGATGACCAAGCAATGATGGAATTCTTGCTAAGTCCTTTTCGGTTCCGCAGGTGCCTGCACAAAGGATAAAGTTGTTTTGAAAGGCCCGGAAGGAACTTGCGATAATAGTTTAGTACTCCCAGGATTTTCTGCAACTCGCTCACAGTCCTTGGTGACTTGATATTCTTGATTGAATTCGTCTTTGACGGCAACGGTTGAATACCTTGGGCCGTGATACGATGCCCTAAGAAGTCGACGGATGAAGTTGCAATCTGCGTCTTGTCACAATTGATCTTGAGTCCGTGGTTGGATAAGCGTGAGAGGACATTTCGTAGATGTTTCGCATGAGATTCTAGATCTGGACTGAATACCATAATGTCATCGAGATATGACATACAATAAGCAGAGTCGTCGCGAAGTATGTTGTCTATGAATCTTTGAAATGTCTGAGTAGCACACTTAAGTCCAAAAGGCATGTAAAGATATTCAAAAAGGCCAAATGGAGTGATGACTGCAGTTTTCTCGATATCCTCTGGTGCTACCGGTATGTGATGGTACGCTTGTCTGAGGTCAATCACTGAGAAGAAATTGCTGCCGTTGAGTTTTTCAAGTAATGTGTTGATATTTGGAATAGGATATGCATCAGATTTTGTCACTGAATTTAGCTTACGGTAGTCTCCACAGGCTCTGTACGATCCGTTTGATTTTGAGACTAAGTGCAGTGGTGACGCCCATGAACTTTTCGATGGTCTGATGATTCCCTCTTCCAAAAGCCTTGAGAATTCTTCTTGGGCAGCTTTCAGCTTAGCAGGAGCCAGTGGTCGCTTCTTGAGTGCAATAGGTTGTCCTTCTGTGACGATATGATGCATCGTGTTGGAGACTCGTAGCTCTGACTTGTTAAGATCGAAAAGCGATTTGTATTTTCGAAGAGCTGCTGATATCTCTGCTGAATGATACACTGGGGTTGTCTGAATGACCTGTAACTCCAAACGCTCGGAGGCAAGTGTCCAAAAGTTTTGTTCAAGTCCGGTGGAGGGGTCGATGATCTTTTGATTGGCAAGATCAACAATGAGCCGAAATTTTAGAAGGAAATCAAGGCCTATTATATTATGTGAGACCTTGGCAATGATGAAGTTGTGGGAAAATTCACGTCGTAGACCTATGTTGAGTGTGCGGTATTGCGAGAAGAACGCCTAGCGACATCTCGGCCATTGAATCACCTTTGAGAACTGAGACTGCCGCACCTGTGTCTACGATGAACTCTTCGCCAGTTTTGAAATCAAGAAGATGCAGAAGTTCGTTGGGCTGTTTGGCCGGGTCATGCAAACAAGTAGGCTGGTGATTGCGACCGGCGTTGTCCGTTTGGTTCTCTATGTGAAAAATTCGGCGTGGACGAAAAGAGTCGACAGGGATGTCGGATTGTAGTTGGCTTCTTCCCTGTAGCGCCGTTGATGCCGTTGATGTGCAGAAAGTACGGTCTTCTACTTCCTGCGCCAGACGTTTCCCGATACTGATGCACCCTTGTGCCTGCGGTCTGTTGTCCTCTCCGTCAGCTGTGGAAATTGACACTCATTCGGAAATTCTTCGGAACGACAAAGACAAACTTGGCAAGCATAAAAAACTTCTGGTGGTTATAACACCAGTTCTTTGGAGCATATTTATTAAAGGATTGCGGAGTTCTCGATCGCCGCCTACCATTATAATTTGACTTGGAAACGAATTTTGGTCGAGCATTCACTTGATTTATCTCGGATTTGGTAATGGCCAATCCTTCTAGAACTTTGGCCATGTTCGCCACTGTTCTCTCTAAAGAGGAGATTCTATCATCTTGCGGGGGTGAAGAAAAGGATGATGGATTCACTTTGGGTTCCAAAACCCTATATTCTAACTCACATCTCTCAGATAAGTCATCTATAGAGAGAGTGTTGGGGAGCTGTCTGGCAAAGAGTTTTAATGTTTGGGGAAGATTGTTAATAAAAACAACCTTAGCCTCATGGTCAGAAATGTTGGTTTTATACCAACGTTTCCGTAATTCCCTCAGTATTTCGATGGGGCCAAGATTTGGCATATCTAACTGCGCATATTTGTTTATTATCTGCTCAGTTTCCGTGGGTCCAAGCAAGGATTCTACCTCGTTTTGTAGGCACAAAATGGGATTAGGTAGCTTCCTAATGGCCTCAAGCTTAGGATAAATCCGTCGCTGCAATTCAGAAGGTAGTTTAGCAAAAACCTTCGACAGTTTTTGATGACTGTCATAATCAGGAAACGGGGAGAAAGCGGAGTCTACGCGCATAAAGAATAGCTCACTATCTCCATCCCAAACAGGAACATCAATATCTAAAATTGGACCTGACATTTCAACAATCTTACGGGATCTTAAAAGCATAAATTTATAAGCAATATGAAAATATATGAATATACTTTAACGAAACGCTTACCCACAAACAGCTTTCACAGTTGAATGAGCGCAGAAGTAACTTCTTCCAAAAATCCGCAATTGAGTCTGTCGAGTACGTACGGTGCCGTTTTGTACGTAGGAAAGATGAACAGAGGCTCCGTTTATTATTATTATACCCCCCAAAAAAAATTCACAAATCCACGAATATATACCCAACAGATTTCCCAGAAAACCACGATCAGGGTAAAGAAAACACAAATGTTAATCTATTTATCCCAAATAGATGAAAAAGGAAGTCAATTTTATTTATACCAAAAAAAATCAGAACAATAATCAATATCCTGGCGCGGTCGCCAATTTTGTAAACGCCCCGGCTTCAAGTAAATGCCGTACGACGTTACAAACTCGGTTAAGGTGCTCTGAATAGAGATTAGTTACTGATATGGGGCCCTTAACAGGGCCTTGGCGGCGTTCTCGTAAGTTATATATATGTAAGTTGATGTTCTGTTCCTTGGGTGGACTCTGGTTGTGGTTCCTGCTGTTGTTATCATGTGTCGTTGAAGTTCTGCATTAATTGGCTCGTCTTGCTGGTTGAAGAGCAACACGGTGAGTCACGGATGTTGCCAATTGTTGGTGAAACAAATCAATATCCAGCGTAGGTATTGACAGCCGACAGCACGCACATGTGTAACACGAGGCAGAACGCAGATACGACGACAACTGACTTGCATGGTAAATTACCGTGCTTAAATAGCATGCAATATGTCTACTTGCACACTATTGGTTAAACGTGGTCAAACGGCAATTTCGCTTTTTTCTCATTGGTGCAACGTAAATAAATTTGAATTTAATTTACGCAATATGTCGGCCATTAATTTGTGTCGTTACACTTGACACCAATTTGCATTCTTCCAATTATATTTACATCATTTTATATTAAGGTGGTAAATTGTTGCATGTTTATTTGCGTGTACGTGTGTGTATATATTTGTTTGCGAGTCTGTGAACCTGCAATTTTTCTATTTATATATTACAATGTTTTTCTGTAGGTATGCCTATTATTTTATTGATGGATTAAATATTGACTTATAAGGTAATTTATAACGCGAGCGGTGATAAAAGTTGTTCAAATCATGGTTGCGAACTTAATATGAACACCAATCACTATATGTATATATATATATATAAATTTTCGATATAAAATAGTAATTGTATAATGTATCAAATGCAATTCATCCAGTGGATCTGTTCCTTCCTTAATGGGCACTCTTCAATTACTGTCCAGAATTAGCCGCCGACAGGGCTCGTACCTGGGCACGTTTGCTTGGGAATCTGTTTCATTGAGTAACCCTGCCGTAAGCTACACATAATTTGTATTCATATACTCACTTGTCATTTGTTTTTGACTATTGCGTTTACGAATGTGTTTCCTCGGATATTATTCATTGACGAAATGGCAACAAACTGAAATGAAACCAACTATGAAATCAACATTAGTATCATTATTAAGATAGCGAGAATATAAACAATCATGAGCGATAATACTGCAACGTGCACAATCTGTGCCATTACCAGGTAGGCCAAATAAACCACATAAACAATGCGATACAAAAGACAAAATACCGGGAAAAACTTGCGAAAAATGAAAGGCGAAATCGAAGTCAAAACTCAATTCATCAATACAATAGAATCTAGATCACAAACATGAATTTTACTACAAAAATAGTGACACCTAAGCGAAAACAGACAAATACCAACGGGAAATTTTGTAACAGGTTTTGCACAGCTAGGTACATATTAGTTCCAAGAAGACCATAAGATTGACCAAAATCGGTATAAACCAAAGGTATAATCCTTTGAGCATATGTGTTTCGTACCTACTGACGTAGTACCATCTCCTACTCTGGAGTCGCCAGTAAGCACGAAACGTATGTGTACGTGAGATTATAGCTTACGGTCACGTTGATTTTGATTTATCCTCCTGGTCATATTTGAAATAATTTCTTACTACGTGCGCAACACCAAATACAAAATGGCATATATATTAGTTCTCGGCCGTAAACAGTATCTAACGATTATATATTAAATTGAATGTTGTCATCATAACCGCTAACTGTGATAACTGATATCGATCAAGGCTAAAGTGTATGGATTTGCTGGAAGAACGTTCTCAATTTTGGTTAATTAAAGCATACAATGAAATCCATCGTGTTGGTACCATTTACCTATTTGGCAACCATAATGATTGTATCAGATACTGACACAATAGACATATTGTTGGTACCACTTACAGGTTTGGTGTATATATATATAATATATATATATAGTGAGTTGGTTTTGAACTCGCATTGTTGAAGTCCTTAGATGAATTTAGTCCAATCACTGTGATTTACTATTCGTGAAGAGGATATTACCGTTCTATTTTCCCACATTACTCACCCAAGTATATAGTGGGTAATGGAAGTAATACTGGCTCCTACTGATGCGTCGCCAGGAAGTAAGAAACAAAATTATACGTTTCGTTCATGCTGTCTTTTTCCTATCCATCCGGCCATATTTGAACTTTTTATTTCTAGTTGCGCAATACCTAATACACCTTTGAATATATATATATATATATATATATATATATATATATATATATATACATATATGTATACATATATATATATTCCAGAATAATGGCTGTAAGTTACTGGTAGAAAGAAGATTTATTAATAAATAAATATATATATATATATATATATATATATGTTCCCTGCCACAAATAGTATCTAAGTATACAATTAATTGGATTGGTTTTTATATAAATCTCCATACATTGACACCGATCGCACAATCAATGATCATTTAATAAAAACAGATTCTGTGTCGGAGTTAGGGTATGAAGTTTAAATGGCCCTTTTTACTATTTCTGAGAAATATATATCTTTTTAAATTTATGCTGTAATGTACACGTTATTGTTCGTTTACCACTAATAAAATGCATGCAGGTCTTCATATTACATCAGTTAATTATAAGTATTCTATACTGCATATAAGTGTCGAACTGACATTTTAACATCGTGCGCTTTGCATTTATTTAAAATTAATCTCTATACGATATACAAAATACACCGGCGTCTGGATTGCATTGGACAAGTGCAAATGTCGTTTATTATTTGAGTAATTTGGTTGATAAGGTGTTATAGGCTTTATTCAGAAGCTTTCCACACCTATTACAATACAAAGTTTGTTGTTTAGACATCAAGATTTTTGTAATGATAAGATAGCGTAACGTTGATAATTCCAATTAATTAAGCGAATAATTAAATTTTTCTGTAATTACGAGTACTTTTCGTTAATGGTAGGGTTATTTCAAATAATGATCTCAACATGCTAAATAAAGTTTAGCTTTCTTCTGCCGATCAAACAAAAAAGTCTGATACTTGCGCCAGGTCTTATCATACTTACTGTCGATTCAGAATGTAATCACTATTAAGACATCGCTCTAATTATGAAAAAATAAGTTTTTATTCTAATCTTTCCGATACATGGTTTCAAAATATGCGCAGATTCAGGTAAATTCTGCACAACACATACATCTAAACATAATATTTTGCAATTTCCAAATTATTTGTCAAAAACGTTTTAGTAAGGCTCTTTTAAATTTCCTGGTGGGCATGGTAACATATTGCGCAAAGATGTCACCGTGGCGTTAAAATGTGATCATAAATGCGATACAGCTCAAATCTGGTCCATTTACCTGCTATTTATAATGTTACCCAGTTAGATAATGCACAAAATCGGTAGTTTTTACGTTGAAACTATAGCTATGTCAAATCGATAATCGAACTTTTCAATATTATTGCTCTTTAATGGATGCCTCAAAGATTTATAGAAGAAAATATCCCACAAACGAAGCGTATAATCAAGACTTCAAGTACACGTTAGTCTGAATAGTAACCAAAGAGCGCATAGGGTAGAATGACGACCATCAATATCAAATAATATTAATTTTATGGAAATGACAACTTAGTTCAGAAATTAAGAATAATGAGCAATAAATATGACTTGCCTAAATGCCTTATTAGTGCGAAAGCAGATCCCGATCAAAAACAGGATATATGGATTTACTGGAGTAACAGATGTTCATAAGTATTTTTAGTTCTCAATTTTGTTGAACTTTTGCTGACCTTGATATCCAATGTATTTTTGTAACATGTACTGATTCGGCAACCGTATTTATTTTGTTTGCCCTCTTGACGATATTCAGATTGTATTGGATGCTGAGCGGAATATTGTTATCATTAACGGTTATCGACCATACTTTATAGATAGTTATAAGCCTAAGGTTTTAATAAAATAATTGTTGAATGTTTTTACAGTTGATGAGATACATGCTTCTATTGACTTACAATACGAAGGTGAAAAAAACTGAAGCGCATGTAAGATAGATTTTTGTTTTTCATTAGTTTTATTATATCTAGAAACAAACTCCACCTACCGAGTGTGAAACAAAATATTCTACAGGAATCTGCATCCAACTGTATTAATTTATAACTCGAACTTTTGATATATATATATATATATATATATATATATATATATATATATATATATATATATATATATATATATAGTTACTTCGTCACCGCCCGCGCATTCAATGACTGTTTAATTGTCTATTTCTTTAATGCAAAACCACTGTAACAGGTAGCAAGGTGTCTGTTCTATAAAGACAGATTTAGGATGGGTATACGGAAGTTTATATCTAAAATTATGCCATATAGACTCCACCTGAAAGAAAGCTAAACCAAAGCACGTAAGTTTGTATTTAATTGAAATTGGTGTGTAGTATGCGTCAGGGTGGTGCAGTTGAAATTTTTATAGGATATAAGCACATGTGCCCAAGTCCGAGCTCTGTCCGCGGCTAAATTATGGACGGTACTTGGAGAGTTTACAAAAAGGACGAAACCAGTTTTCTGCACAAGCTGCCTTTACACTACATAAAATGCTTATTTTAAATTGATTAATTTATATAAAATGCGATTGGTTTTCATATTAAGTTCGCACAGTTGATTTAAGTATTTGTTATTGCCACCCGTGCAATTGAGGACTGTTTAATAATTTATTGTGAAAAATATCAGTGAAGCGTGCATGCACACTCAGAAAATCGGCTTAGATGAATGTAGTTTTGTCCATTGCTTTGCTATGTTATTCTCTCTCAAATATTGTAAGGCCAATAATCAGAATACACACCAATACGTGGTTAAATCTTATCGAGTGATTCGTCAGTAATTTTGATCACCGTAGCTTCGCTTAAATGAACGTAAACGTGTTGATTACATTTAGCTAAATACTTTACATCAAAGACGAAAGCAAAAGCATACGCAACGATCACTTGTCTAATGAAAAGGCAATCGTTTGAAATTTCAATAAAAAAACTCAAGGTTTTCGCAGCAGAAATTTTTTTTAAATATTTAATATTATTTTAAAAATATTTCTTTCTCAAAGGTTTAGATGCAAATATATTTACTTTTGTTATAAAAAAACAGATTATAATTCGTTTTTTCCCTCCGTAGTCTTCAACATCATTCGTACTAACCACTGGAAAAAATAAACGATCTAATCTTCTTAGACTGGCTGTAGAATTGGGCTATCAGTTTCGTAAAGGTCCGATTGATTCCGTTTTCGAATTATGCATCCAGTTCGTTTTGGTGGTGGCTGGATGCTGATTCGTCCCATCCCTCCGAAGGCTTCCTAAACTTTTGTACCAACCAATGGAAATGAAATACGATCTATACTCCGTTGAATAGCTCTGAGGTACGACCTCATCTCCTTTGACTGGCAATGAGGTACGATCTAATCTTAGTTGACTGGTAATGGCAAGTTTATAATTGCAAAAGAAAACCAAGCTATATATTATGTCAAAAGTAAAAGACTAACGCACATAGTCCTTAAGTCGTTGTTCTTCTGCATTTGGGCTGGATACCCCAAAAACAATCCATGTAAGACTACTGGCGTTCAACAGTTCGATCTCTTCCACCAAATATTAAGTACACAAGGTCACAGAATTGACATTAAAAACTACACCAAGCAAAACATTTTTGCATGCAAACACAAATACACAGAAATGTTTCATGAACACGACAACATTCATAAATTTCATTTTTTTCACAGTGTCTCCTATTTTATACATAAAAATTTTGGCCATACATACAATATTTTGACATTATTTTTGCATGTTGTTATCTGAAACTTGTGACTATTTGACACGATATAGATATTGCAATTAAGGGAAGTACGCTAGTAACGCAGAATTAGCCATTTTGTAAAATAAATTAAATTTCTGCTTTATCTATACATATATATTTATATATATATATATATATATATATATATATATATATATATATAAGAATAAAATTTTAACAGTAGGATTTAACAGGATATATTATTTCGTATAAACCAAACGTTACATAATTTATCAAATATAAGTCATGGAGTAGACGGTTTTCTTAATTATTGGGCATTAATGAAGTACTTGCCAGCATTACCTCAGCTGGGCAAATAATGATGAAAGACCAAAATGATCGAAACTGTCACGTTGATGAATTTTATATGCTGTGTAATTTAATATTTAGTTTATACGGACATGTATCTAATTATATCTTCCTATTATAATTTATCTCAATATTTTTTCCTACAATCATAATATGTCTCTTCTATAATGGTAAATTTAGAGTAGATCGTTTTGATGTCTTTTAAGAAACGATACTGAGTGAGTTCAAACTGACGATCGGATCAACAGAAAGTCATATGTTGGAATATAATTGTGGTTTGTGTGGCACAGTATCTACTTGAATACACCATAAAGAGAATTAGCCCCGGTTAAACAACTAACAGCGGAAACCCAACAATAAACTTGATAATTCCTTAATTTCAATTGATATATAAAGAGATATTCATTTGTAGATAATCGAGAAGAAAATGTGAACGAAGCGGTTAATGAATTTTGATAAGATTTCTTTTTATTTTTGCACATGGAAATGGTACTATCAATTTTATCAAAACTCGCATTTCAAGAGAAATATATATATATATATATATATATATATATATATATATATATATATATATATATATATATATATACACAGTTGAGAGAGAGAGAGAAATTTGTTTCGAAATTAATTTTAATTGTTCTTTTAATATAATATAATATAATATAATATAATATAATATAAAATAAAATAATATAATATAATATAATATAATATAATTTAATATAATATAATATAATATAATATAATATAATATAATATAATATAATATATAGTATAATATAATATAATATAATATAATATAATATAATATAATATAATATAATATAATATAATATAATATAATATAATAGTAGTATATAATATAATATAATATAATATAATATAATATAATATAATATAATATAATATAATATAATATTATATAAAATAATATAATATAATATAATATATATATATATATAATATAATATAATATAATATAATATAATATAATATAATATAATATAATATAATATAATATAATATAATATAATATAATATAATATAATATAATATAATATAATATAATATAATATAATATAATATAATATAATATAATATAATATAATATAATATAATATAATATAATATAATATAATATAATTATAATATAATATAATATAATATAATATAATATAATATAATATAATATATATATAATATAATATAATATAATATAATATAATATAATATAATATAATATAATATAATATAATATAATATAATATAATATAATATAATATAATATAATATAATATAATATAATATAATATAATATAATATAATATAATATAATATAATATAATATAATATAATATAATATAATATAATATAATAATAATATAATATAATATAATATAATATAATATAATATAATATAATAATAATATAATAATAATATAATATAATATAATATAATATAATATAATATAATATAATATAATATAATATAATATAAGATAATATAATATAATATAATATAATATAATATAATATAATATAATGTAATATAATATAATATAATATAACTATAATATAATATAATATAATTACATAGTAGTATAATAGAGAATATATTAATATAATATAATATAACATACGATAATAGCATAGTAAAAGTACAATATAAAATCATATAATATAATAAAATATAATATAATATACTAATATAAAAATATAATATACTATGCTAAAGTATAGTAGATTTAATAAAATATTGTATAATCTAATATAATTTTATACAATATAGTAAAATATAATGCAATATATTATCACATAACAATGTGTAATATATTTTTATGGAATATAATATAATATAGAATATAGTAGCACATTTTTCATACTATATTAAGACACGACAAATGCATATTAAAGCATTTAATCATATAGGTATATATATATATATATACATATATATATATATATATATATAGAGAGAGAGAGAGAGAGAGAGAGAGAGTAGAAGAGAGAGAGAGAAAGTTCAGAATAGGAAGGTGGAGCGAAAATAGAGAAATTATATAAAACTCTGAATGTTTCTTTCCGACATAATTTATGTAACGTGAAGTTGGCTGGTACGTCGCATTATATGTCTGCATTTATATTATGGTTCATGCGGCTTGCATGAGTGCATATAAGCGATGCCTTTACCGACCATTAAATATTTATAATTGTTTTCTCTCATTGATGGGACCATTTATTATTTTCAATCTTCATGGTTTTAATGGTTTCCGGGCAACGAGACATCAGTTCAATGATTTGGAATGATGCTCATTTCAAGGGAGCGCAGAAATCTTATGTTAAATTGCTCAAACAATTTTTTATTGAGTACTTGGCCATATATTTTAGTAGCTTATTTTTAAAGATATTATCAGACAGGTAAATAGGATGGCCTATATATATTTGTGCTATAATGTACAAATCTACTCAATGTAGTTGTTGAGAAAATTTTGATTGAAGATGCAGAACTCTTCACTGCCTTAATTTGCGGTCATATTGGTCGCAATTTAGTAAGAATTGTGGAAAATTTTACTTGTCTATTAGGTATTGTGCACCTGATAACAAATTAATTTAAATATGACAATTCAGCTTGAACGGATGGTGTAATCTTATGTGCACAATCGTTTCATGCGTACTGGCGACTCATCAGTTGGTGCTGGTATTACGCCCATTAACCGCAATATATTTGGGTGGGGAATGTGGGACAATTGGACGATGCATACATCTTTAAATATGTGTAAACCTACAGTAGTCGAGCTAACGTTATATTAAGTCATCTATAATTCGACTTCAAAGCCATCTCACAATATATAACAATATTTCCGTTTCAAATAATCGTAGATATTCACAAAGAATATTTTTAGTTATATTAAGCGGAATCCTAGTGAATCGCTATAAACAGCATTTTCTACTCTTTTAAATCTAATTTTCGATTTTTGCCCTCAAATTGAAATTAACTATTAACCACATATTCCATTCTTTCCTTCAATATATGTTTCATAATCCGGAATAATAATCTGACGGCCCAATCTGCGGACACCTTACCATAGATATTATTGTTCTGAAAAGAGGAAGATAATTGGTAATGGTTATTTTGTGAAGCTTAAGTAGTTCATAAAATACCGGTGGTGTTCAACCTACTGACTTTTCATTTCTGTATCCTGTAGAAAATACATCTTGTCCTCTGTGTCGATATCCTGCTTAGGTAACATTGATTATACTTTCATGGTCGTTGGAATGAATGAAGATAAATCACATAAAGAATGTCGAAAATTCAATCCAGCTTACATTAGAAGATGAAAAAGATGGATATCTAGCACATCTAGACATAGGAATAACGATAAAGAGAGACGGTACCACGTCATTGTCCGTTTACACAAGAAAAATTTATATAAACAAGTGTGCGAACGTGATATAAACACCTGACCCACTAATTACTTACATATGCCAGTATAAACTAAGAATTGTATAATGTAGAAAAAACAATTCATCCCGTAGAATGTTTTCGTTCTTATTGGGAAAGCATCACGTACTCGCTAGAATTTGTCGCAGACAGAGCTCCAACCTGAGCATGTCTGCTTCGGAATTGGATATATATATATATATATATATATATACATATGTTATATATATATATATAAAGTAATGCAAGCCCTTGATAGGTAAATATAAATATAGGCCATCAAGTAAGGGAAATTTTTATTTCTACACTTTTAAAAATATGCTTTAAATGTTACATTGCAATATATTAGGGCTGATTCGGTTAAGTTACGAATAGTCTTAATTTTTGGCAGTATGCAACCATTCTAGGACTGTATTTTTTGTTTATACTTAACGCAACATTGCGAGCTTGATGTTAGCACCAATGTCATTGAATTTAACTAATCGCATAACATAGCAAAACTATTGTCAGGCACACGTGCTGGCGTGTTTCAACCTTCGGTGATAGGAGTAAGAACCCGACGGCAAACCGGCCAGCGAGGGTGAAACCGCAATAATTATTATTACAAACCGTGCAATCAACGCTGTTTAAAGTTATTACAAGTTTATATGTGGAAAAATCTGCAAAAAATTAATTTTCTTTAGTGAAAAAATATTGTCCAGCCAAAATTTTCATTGATTATTGATCCACTCAATGGTTTGTCATCATGCTCTGATCAACATCATGATGGCAATCAATTATTGTTAAATTGCAACATCATGAAAGTTTTAAATGCATCATTTCGTGTTCTGATCGTAGTTTTGCTATGTTATGCGCCTGGTGAAATATAATGGGATAGAAATTTATATGTAGATTGAAAATTTCGTTTTAACAATTGTTTACACTATCCGCGCAATCAATTATTTTTTTTGTTAATTTGTCGTTTATTTCAGGTAATTATTTAAAATTGAATGCTTGCTTAGTTTGAGTTAATGCGCGAATAATTTGTGCCTTTTGTCTAGCAGTAAATTTATTTTTAATACATGAAAAAACAAATAAAGTTTGACGTGCTTATTTTGTTTGTATCTTCGTACAAAATTCGACGTAATTTTGAATGGTGCCGTGGTACAACATTTCTAGATTTTACTTTAGATGAGCATCAGTTAAATGGACAAAATTGTTAATTGAATAAACTATTGAAATTGTGAAAATTTAATAATCGACGCTTTGACTTTGACTCTGAGTCAAATATTAGAAATTTACTCGCGCGAGACAATCGAGATTTCAAAATCTTTCAGTATTTTAGGCTATCCAGAGAAGAGTATACGAGTATAAAATGGCGCCTTTATCAGGCACATATGTGTCTCAATGAAATTTTGTTTTCTCGATAGACTGAAGAATAGAATATTGCGTGAATCAAATGATTAATCTGAATAAAAAAGCAAAATAATATTGCACATAAGCATATATTCATTACGCTTCGCTTTAATCTGGTCTTGTGATTGGTGTAATACGAGTTATCTAACCTTATTGTGAATTTTAAGCGCTTGAACTTTTATTCTAACATGTATTAGCGCTCAAGTTTAAAAATGTTAAGCTAACCAGCCAGTTCATTAGACAGTCGTGCTGCACTTCAGTCAGTAGTTGATAATTTAAAATCTGGGTTCGATAGTGTTGTAAAAAAATTACCAAAAGAAATCCAGAAACATGAAACATAGGCTAGCAGCCTGGTATTGCCTCTCCCGTACTGTCTCTCTCATTCATCGGAATGACTGTACGGTTTGCTGCCATCATCAGATCGTGCACAGCTTCCCGGCCTCTCATGCCAGCTGCTCACAGACAGATTGGTGTCTTCTATTGGCCAGCCCCATTACTCGGTGAAAGAATCATCATATATGAGGCCACTGAACGAGAAATTTCTTGAGAATATGTCAGGATGATAAGATTTGTGAATATCCTCAAAAGCTCACAGACAGACTATCGAAGGAAGAAGCCCAGTCCTACAGACATACGCATACAGCGGAAATAAGGCCGTCGTATACTACATCTCATACCCAGCAATACGCGCCATTAATGGTTGCTACATTTCCACACTCACATATCGCGTTCTCGGTTAATACTGGTGCTGCAATATCGTTAGCAACACCTAATTTCCAAGTAAAATGTCGCAGAGATATGCAGTTAAAGGCATTCAACGACAAATTAATCAAAACAAGCTGCTCGGTAAATCTCAGGATCTCATCATGGTAATGTGGTGTGTTCCCTTATATATGGAGATTATCGTGCCCTTATCAAAATCAAAATGTGAAGGATATCTTTGATGAAGAGGTCCAATGTAAATTTTTCACAGTGCACAAACATTAATCAGCACGGCATCTGATGCAACCGTAGAGACAGCACACTTTACACATCTTGGGCTATTTGAATATAGTTGTATGCCATTTTTTCTTTGAAATGCATTCAAAAATTTCAAATATTCATGGACGTGGTAATAAATAGATATTTGCGTAACTATTCTTAAATTTATGAATGAATCATAGCCTCTGATGACCTCGAATAACATTTATCAGGCATCAAAGTTATTATCTCTTATATGGATTAATTTGATCTCGTAGTAAACACGGAAAAGTGCGTAGGAGTACATAAAAATATGAAGTTCCTAGGTTCCTCGCTTAAACATGGCGTCATAAATACTATACAAGACCAAATTGAAGTTATCAAAGAGCTCCTGACACCGACAACATTTAAAAAGAGCTGCGCAGTGTTTTTCTGGAATATTCAACTACTACAGGTCCTTCATTACAATTAATGGCGCAATAACAGACTCTGCTGACGAGACAGTTCTAAGCGTTCAAATTGCCGACGTTCAACTCGCGTCTGCATTGGGTCGCATCTGATATTTTAATGTTTGAAAGATATAACGGTTGTCCTACGCAGCACAAAAAATTACATGCCGTTCAACCAACTATAAGGGTAAACATGTCTACCAATTAATCCGATGTGGCAACGGGTACTACACAAGAAGAAAAATTCGAATTCGAACTACACACCTTCGCATTTTATTCGAAAATTTTGATTTCTTACTCCACTTTAAACAACATATTCTGCGTCATCCCTTCGAAGTAAAGATTGGCAATGCGTCGCTAATGAATGCTTTGTTAAAATATTCTTTAAATTATTCTCCAAACCATTCTTCGCCAGATAATCCGCCTCTGTCTAATTATATCATATTCGATATAAAATGTTGAGAGAATTTGGCATCCGATTATTTAATCTTAAACCGATATAAATTCAATAGTTTATCACAATGCCACATCGCTGCTATGGTGCCACTTTCAGACAAATCAATAAACAGACAGACAGCTGATACCATGGTGACGAATAAACTTAGACAAATTAACTATTTTCAAGCTAGGCTTTGCAAAAGTAATAGCGTATAACAATGAACGAGAGTTGCCCAGTAGAATTTGCTTCCACGAGACTGGTGGCGGGCGGTATTTCCTGAGTAACATAATTAGAATCATCCTGTTGTAGACAACTCCGGAATATTGTTACAAGAACGCTTGTTTTGGCTTAAAATCAAACAAGACATTTCCTGATTGCACGGGTGGTGGTAACAATTCTTTAAATCAAGTTTGCGAGCTTGAAGCAAACACCAATCACATCGTATTTAACCAGTCGTCGTACAGCCTAATAAAACTACCGCCAGTCGCAACGCACTGAAGCGTTTCGACCTTCTTGAACATCATCAGATTACGACGTCAAACTGACTAACGAGGAGCAAACCGCATTGCATATATATTGAAAACAAATTAGATATGCGGCTCTCACACCTAGTAGTCTTGCATACATTGTACGTGACTGGAAATGTCGGCTGCACTATTTCTATGCAGTCACGAACATTAGCTGTTTGTAGCTTTCCCAACACACACATATATATACATAGACAATACAATTAAACAATAACTGATTTCACGGGTGGTTTTAACAATTCTGTAAATCAAGTTTGTCAGTGCGTGCGACTGGCGGTAGTTTTGTTATGTTGCAATTGGATTGGTGTTGCTTTCAAGCTCGCAAACTTGATTTAAATAATTGTTGCCACTACGCGTGCAATCAGTTATTGTTTAATTCTATTGTCTATATATGTGTGTGGCGAAAGCTACAAACAGCGAATGATCCTGTCTGCATAGAAATAGTGCAGCCGACATTTCCAGTCACGTATAATGTATGCAAGACTACTAGAGGTGAGAGCCGCATATCTAATTTGTTTTCCATATATATGCAATGCGGTTTGCTCCTCGCTAGTCACTTTTCCGTCGTACTCGGATGATGATCAAGGAAGGTCGAAACGTGTCAGTGCGTTGCGACTGGCGGCAGCCTTGCTACGTACCCATCTAATCTGGTTTAATACAATGGGATTGGTGTTTACTTCAAGCTCGCAAACTTGATTTAAAGAAGACATTTCCTAAGGTTTTACAAATTGTAGGCCAAGTCAACTCACCAAAGCCTTTTGGAACATGAATTTGGAATTCACCTACATCTAGTTGCTTAACGCTCGTTTCAAATTTATCAAAATTTATATTATAAATCTTGGTGAAGTACGTGAATTCCGATTTGGCTTAAATATAGTTAATCGAAATACAAGATGGCTTGTGGTAATACTACGAATTTGTCAAGATCCGGAGACTATTACCCACACTTTCTTGCTTCTCTGGGTGGCAGGCTTTTGGCACCTATGTTGTTTTATCTGACCAATGTGCCAAATCAATCACGCGTATATTCCAAGATAATTTACAGTTCATAGGAATCGACGTGCGCTGAAATGTAGCGTTCAAACCGAAGTGCAACGATCTTGTGGAACGCTTACATTGCGAAATGAGGACGGCGCTATGATCAGCCCGCGAACAGTCCAATTTGCTTACCGTACTCCCATTAGTACTGTTTAGTATTCGATCAAGTCATCGCCATGACATAAAAACATCAATTGCACAAGTTAAATTTTGCCAAAATCAGCTACTCCATGCATCTAATGAGTGGTTTTGAAATTAGTGATGAGGCATCAACGGCGGACGTTTTACAGAGTACTAAAAAAATTAGCGTCCGCAATTTTCTAGTGAACGCATTAATCTTGTTGTTATGATTCCAAATTAATTAATTCATTTAAATAGTTAACATCTTATATTTGAATTTTTTTCTTTTTCATTTGGAGTCATTATTGCGAAATTGACGTGTGGGAGACCATCAATAAATCAATATAATTCATCAACTAGATCGTTTAATAATATACTATCCAGAATTGTCCGCGCACGGTGTTCGCACTGAGGCTCATTTGTTTCGGCGATTGTGGCATAATTTACTAGGTAAATTCGGCCGCATACTACACAATTTTTTGTTATAAACAGACGAACTCTTTTGAATAGCTTTCGTTTGGAGATTTTTTAGTGCCTTTTACGAACTGAGGTTAAGATCAACCAAATCAAAGCCGTTAAATAAGGAAAGAGATACCTCGCCACTGGGTGAATGATACTGAATCGAATATTTATTGCAGTATTTTTGTTTTATATAGATTTTCAATTTTAAATAAAAATTTCCTTAGTAAGCACAGGAAATTCAATTATATAGATAAGAACAAAACAACGTACTCCATGGAATAAGATTTATTAATAAATCTTATTTCTACCAGTATCTACAGCCATTGTTCTGGATTCGTTAGTATATTCGTTCATCCAATCCCACTGTACTTTTATCGTAACCAATCTCCTCTTCGTTATTCTAGCCTTTGTTTTGTGCAATTTAGACCACTACTTTTGTGCAATTTAGACCACTCCTTTTGCATAACGTCATTTGGTGTGTCATCGCTTTCATTGTAATTGCGTCCGTAATTGATGTATGTGTCGTATTTTGCGTAGCGTTGGCTATTTTAAAAGGCATGTCAGTTATGTCTTTGTTCCAGTCCAATTTATTTTCTTTTTGAATTATTTTCTGCACGTTTAAGCAGGGCTTCAGCTTATTAATTGCAATAGCTTCAAAAGCTAGAAGCATTTTCTCTGTTTTTGCCTTGTAGAGAACTGAAAAATTGTTACTACTAACAGCATGACCTGTGAGTAGTACATGTTCGCAAATTGCTGATTTTTGTGCAGGAGCTGCACCCCTCTTTAATAGTTTTTGAGGGAGATGCTGATTTATTCTAGTTTCGAGCCTCTTTTTTGATCTTCCGATGTACTGAGTGTTGCAGGTACATTGAAATTTGTATACAGCAAAGGTGTTGACGTCAAAGAAAGGCTACCTTTCTCAATTGTACGCATAACTTTTTTCTGTTGAACACCACCCTCACCTGTATTGATGCAAACTGTGCTTTAGTCGCTCGAACTACTTTTCTTTTGAAGATTTCCGCTGGAAGATCACCTCCAAAGGGAACACTAAGCGTTACTCTCTGGGGAGTTTGATTTTCTTCCAAATTGGCCTCGATTTTGTTGCGTTGCCTCAAGTTGTATTCGATGAACCAGTCCGGATAGCCATTATTTCTCAACGCTTCACGAAGCAAATTTAGCTCTACTTCAATGTTGTCCGGTGAACAAATCCTGCGTATTCGTGTGCCCAAATTTATTATTAGGTTGCTTTTGTACGCCCATGGCACACTACTCATATAATGGATATATTGTCCAGTCCAGCTTGATTTCTTGTGAACTGACCTTGAGAGAGTACTTTCTTCATCTTCCGTTATTCCTACATCTAGGAAGGATAAATATCTGTCTTTTTCTTCTTCCATTGTAAACTTGATTGCCTGGTCTACCTGGTTTATGTGATGTAGCAGTGAATTTGTATCTTCATCCTTTTCAACGACCATGAAATTATCGTCAACGTAGCGCACGTAAAAATGTGTTCCATTGATATATGGTTTTAAACCAGTTGTTTCTAAATGGTGCATGTATATGTCTGCCAATACTGGTCCAAGAGGACTACCCATACCTATGCCGTCAATTTGTCTGTAGAAGACTCCTTGGAATACGAAGTGTACGTTGGATGTGCATAATAGAAGTAGTTCTCTCATGTCATCCACTTCTATCAGTGTTTCCGCTCCTGATGATAGGATATTTATAGTTTTATTTACTGGAATGCTAGTAAAGAGTGACTTTATATCGAGGGACACCATTTTCCTCTCTTTCATATTTAAGTCGCGAATTTTTTCTAAGAATTGAAAGCTATCCTGTACAAAGTGGTCTATTCTTCCTTTCATGATAGGTTTTATAATCCGGCATAATAGTCTGGCTGCCCTGTGCTGTGGGGAATTTATCATAGATAAAATGGGCCTGAAAGGCGGAAGTCTTTCATTGTTGGTCATTTTGTGAACCTCGGGCAACCCATATAATATCGGTTGCGTTGAACCTACGGACTTGGCATGTTTGCATTCTGTAATAAAAGCATTTTTGTGCTCTATGTCGATTTCTTGTTTAGCTTCGACCTTCGAAATAATTCGGTTTAGAATCTTCGTTATGGAATTTTCTAATTTTGCCGTAGTGTCGCGTTGTACCTCTTTGCGTTTAAATTTTGATTTTTCGTTCAGAATTTGTAACATAGGCTGACTATAGTCTGTATAGTTCATTAACACTACGTCTGTCCCTTTGTCTGGTTTCATGAGTCTGATTTGTTTGTTTTGTTGTAGCTCATTCAGTTCTTCTAGATGCCTTTTGGTGACCAGTTTATTGCCTTTGAATGTGCGCATATATTGGCCATACGCACTTCGGAGGTCCGATTTAAAGAGCGAGATGTCGTATTTTTCATTTGATTTGTGTTTTGTGGCATCTTCAAAGAAGCATTCCATTGATGCCTGCATATGCATTTCTTCACGTTCGTTTATTCTAGTTTTTGTTATGCAGTATTTCGGTCCAAGAGAGAGAACTTCATTTTGATAAGCCTCTGTTAGATTTGATGTCGGTGTAATTACAAAATAACATTCCGCCTGGACTCTCAGGAAACTTTTTGAGCTTAGAACATTGCACTGCATTCCGCGCTAGACTTTTATCACTCTCTTCCTCGCACCTTCTGTAATCCATGCCATCTCATTTAATTGGTTAATTCAAATTTCATCCTCTATCATCTGTAGTTTCAACTCTATAGATAGACATTAAATTTTGTAGCTATCCGCTTTAACTTCCTATTCTATCGATGACATTTTCTAGAATGCGGCGATGAATATTCTCTGATTGATTCTGATTGGTACTTTACCAAAGCTTAATCACGTATGTTAGGATTGTTTCCTCACATAGAAAATTTTTACAATACACAACGCGTTCCACACATTCACCATATCTACACGAATCGGATATATTACGCATTAAGTAATCTATATCGTGGATTAGGGTAACCACGGATGCTTTCAATGAAATTGCTCGATACAAGTTGCCACCATTTTTGAAATATGTAAGAACACAACAACGTACTCCATCAAATAACATTAATTAATAAATCCTATTTCTACCAGCATCTACAGCCATTGTTCTGGGATTCGTTAGTATATCTATATATATATATATATATATATATATATATATATATATATATATATATCTATATCTATATTCGTATAAAATATCATATTTTAACCCAATAGCTTCAATAAGACAAAACAGTAGATGAATACGTAAACTATGATAAAACTAAATTCTAAAACAGAAATTTTTAAGTTATTAGCTAAAAAATTACATCAAAAAAATAAAAAGTAACATGTCATTATGCCGAACGAAAATGAAAATAAATACTCCCATAATTCATAGAGATATACGAAATAGTTAAGACTGACTTTTCATCTTTGAATATCAAATAGTTCAGGCATATATTAAAGATATGATTTATAGGAAACAGAACAGCGTGCAAATATGTGCATATTCAGAGATAGAACTTAGATAGCCACACAGAAAATGCTATAATTCAAACGTCTAGGTGGGATGTACGCGTATATTAATATATATTATTAGAAGATTGATTAACTTGTCTGGAGTATCAATCAAAATAGAGTCGAGGAATATCATCATGAATGTAAAAAAAACGGTACAAGTATTTCTATGACGTAAATTAAATTCAGTTCTATAAAATAGCAGAACACATGCGTATGATGAATTTAGTGTAATATCAAACCTGAGTAAAAGACAGTGTGAATTGCGTGAATATACGCCTATACTACACGCTTAGCATAGATTTGTTTATTTCATTTAGAAATTCTTTTAATATACAATAGCCAAACTTGCTTTTCTCTGTTTATACTTCATTTCTTCTTTGAATCACTTTTAAAACTGCTCTTAGGCTTTTTGAAGAATCTATTGATCAATGCCAGTTGATCCGCTATATCTTAATTTAGCTAACTCGATCTTAGAGTCTGGTAGCCAATAATCAAAATGATGATGATTAGACCAGGCTGTCAGTGCTGTCTAGCTACACTACTTAAATGATGTTAATACAACCACGCAGTATGTGCAGTCTAGTTGCAATCTTTCAACGTTAATAACTAATCCAAGCAGTCAGTGAAATTTAGCTTAACGATTGAAATGATGTTGATCAAACCAGACAGTCAGGGCTATCTAGCTGCACAAATAAATGTTCACAATTAAACGATGCAGTCATAGTTTTCCAGCTGCATTACCATAACCATGATGGTTAAACAAGTTAATCAGTACTACCTAACAGGATTACTTTAACGTCGAAGATACAAATAAAATAAAGCTCGAATTTTGCCAAGCCGAAATAAATTGAGTGACTAAGAAACTAATAGAAATACACAATAATAATAATAATAATAATAATAATAATATATAAGTAATAATAATAATAGTAATAATAATAAATAATTATTATTATTTTATATATATATATATATATATATATATATATATATATATATATAAACGTCTACTCCGAGAGCATGTTAGAAAAAAATTCAATAATTAAATAGTTTATGAAAACATGCTTACGCTTTGCTGTGCGAGTAGGTGGCAGAGTGGTATGCCAGTGAGAGCAACCAGTCCCAAACCGAGGAAACCAGGTTCGAGTTTTGAACCCCGTCCGCAAACTCGTAGATACATATGCGATGAGTTCCCACTAAAAAAGAAACCTTAGCTCACCGAAGGAAGTGCTTTACAGCATACGAGCTGTCTGTTCTAAATGACTCACCGGGAAACATATAATCTCGAAACAGCACAACCAAGGAACACAGTAGTCTGCTTATAAACGTAGATTTTGTAAAGTGTGCGGCAGCGGACTTAGAAAGCTGAACATCCTCACTGAAGCTGAGACGCAGACGGGCCAAGGTTCAAGCCCAGTCCGCGATAATCATCAGACAGTACGATGAGTTCCCACAAGGACGAAGCCAGTCTACTGGATGAATTGCCTTTTAAACACTATACAATTCTAAGTTTATACTGACAAATGTATGTACATAAAAGGTCAGGTTTTAAAATAAATATCGCAACCTTGATTATATTAATTCTCATCCCCGCCCACACAAACGATGTTCATTAATTATATAGATATCTATGCTTTTTTGAGCGTACGTTGTGTTATTGTAATTTTGCGTAAACAATAAAACTCTTTGAAGAAATATATAAATTCTGAGCTGTACAGATTAAACAGCAATGTTCATTATGATTAGAAGACTGAATTATATGCATAGTTAGCATGATGGTTTCTCGATTGTCTTTGTCTCAAACAGCTTGTCTTCTGATGAATTTTTACTTGCACTTATCATTTGACTAGCATAAGATAACTGCATTCCGATTCATTATAACGATTTAGGAATAAATCTACTTTTGTAGATACTGATTTTTTGTGCTTTTGGACAATTTGAAAGTTAACATACTGATTTGCCGTCGGTGAGCTCTTTATTTCTTATGATAAACACAGAAGCTCCACTGCTGGTTAACATTATGTGAACCTCTATATCTTTTTGTCAATAAGATTCCGAATATTCGGTGAATTGCGAGGGAGAAAGAAAATTAATTTTGTAAGAATTAATTTTCAAAATGTTATTTAATAGAAATCGTTAGGCTTTGCTATAATCAATTGTAATTTCAAAAGAGGATTTTTTTAATAGCGAGTATTTGACATTGTCGAATTAGATCCATAAAGTTGTCATATAAAATAAATTTAAAGTTATCCAGATGTAGGTTGTATATTTTTCTAGATAAAGTGTGGCATGAAGAATAAGCTTAAGATCACTTGTCTTAGTATTGAATTGATCAGACGCCTGTATATAAGTGCAATGTCGATAATATAATGTTTGGGACATAATTAACTTGCTATTATTACTCCAAGGTGTTTAATAGTTACCCTTTAAGTAATGGTTTACGGAAGCTTTAAAATACCCTTTTTGAGTAATATATTCTTAATTTTGTTGATTTTAAGTAACAGGTTTTTAAGTGTTCAACGAATGCTTTGTTATACTTCTTGAACATTTTGTTATGGTGAAGCTATATACCTTTTGTTGATCGGATAAATAGTTTGGTGTTAACAACATACTTCATAATTTTACTATGTATAATTATTAAATGTAATGCAATTTTAACGAAAGGATGTCCTAATTTTGAATGCAATTGAACTCTAGCAATGATGGACAGTGAAAAATGACATTCTGTCTCGTGTGATATCGGATTGTTTATGTGACCTGTATTTAAAGATGCATTTTTAATGTGTTGGTGCATAAGTTTGGGTTAAAAATTTCCTTAAAGGTTTCGTGTTTTTAAGTAGTATCGAAAGCCTTAGCAAATTCTAGAGATAGAATACCGCTGTTGTTTATGAATAGAGAATAGTATGTTTATCTACCAGAATCATCATATTTGACGTATCTGATCGATTTCGGGTGAACCTATGTTGATGGAGATGTTTGAATTGAAACGGCGGCTCAATTAGTCCATGGATGATACTGATCTGAGCTTTAGTGAGTGTCGGTAGGTAAGCTTTCAATTCTCTAGGATCTTTGGGTTTTTGGTAACATTTTCAAATGAATCTGCTGCATTTCAATCGAGATGTTTTCAGACATTAACATATTGTTGCAATTCTAGGCCAATAGTTTCTGTGAGTCTACTGATAGAAGGAGCATGTTGATGCATACGCTGGATGGACCCATTTGTCGCTTAGAGTTTTTTGATTACATGGGTTTTACTAGTATATCATCTGAGAAATTTTAGAATTTCAGACAGGTTAGGTGATCGAACGGCGGTAGCATTAGAGAAAATTTGAGTTCTTCGGCAGTAAGTCTGCTAGATGCAATGTCGCAAATTGTTAATGTCGTGGTTGGAAACCCAAAGACACTTACCATTCACATATATATTATTCCTGTTAATATATATTTCCTTCATGGCAAGAGAAAATGCTTTTAGAGTTTTCAGAGTTTTGCAATTTTTTTCTAAATTCTAGTATGATATCTCAATTCCTCCATTTTAATTTTATATTCAATTTATTTTAATTTACATATAAGGATAGTCGGTACATGGGCTGGTCTTTGGAATAGCCTACTTCCTCGTCGTTGTAGTGAATATACACAATTAATAATGTAAGGTGTATGAGTCGTTGTTGATATTTCGTAAGCATGCTTTATTTGTTGGAGGTAGTTTGTTTGTGATGTATTCTCATTATTATTTTACATCTTGCTTGTTTGTTTAAATAGTAGCTAGTCTGTACGGATAAGTTTTACGGGCGTGGAGTGATATTGAATTTTTTGATAATAAGTTAAATACTGTTTGTTGCGAAGAACTAATATATATGCAGGTATGTATTAGGTTTTGCAAACCTAGTAAAAAAATAGTTCAGTTGTGACCAGAAGGATAAGCCAAAAGCAGCTTTACAGGTTTACACATTCGTCTAGGAGATTGCAACCTATTATTCCACACATTCTTCTACCAAATATATAGTGGCTAAAGAGCCGTAATACTGGCTCCAATGATGAGTCGCCAGTAAGCACGAAACGAATGCATGAGATTATACCTTCCGTTCATGCCGTTGGTTTATCCTTCTGGTCACAACTGAACTAATTTGTTACTAGGTTCGCAAAACCTAATACATACTTGATAATAAGTTGTTCGTAATCGCACGTTGGTGAGTAATCATAATGCAATATCCATTAAGGATCCTTATTTAGAATACGAGGGTCATTATATTTTTACTCAAAGTGGTAGAAATGTTTTTGAAATATTCCAGATTGATTTAAAAGATTAAAAATACAGTTAGTATAGTTTAAATGAACTTCAAATCTGCTATAATTATTTTTTACATGAAATTTTTTTGTCGTTTACTTTGTACTCCAATGTGCAGGAAAATATTTTATTTGTTAACATGCCTATTAAAGGTGCACGATATATATTCACGCCAATAGGAATGCAATCCCATAAAGTGATTTTGTTGTAAAGGTAGACTCAAGGTTGTGCTTGGAAGTATGTGTGGATCGGAAGGTTAAGGTTTTCTGTTGGTGTCTCTATCAGATCGCATTAATATGTAAATATTAATTTCTATTTCACATTTATGTGTTGTTATATAGAACCACGTTTCCAAGACAGAAATTATATGCTGTCTTAGATTACAGTTATTGCACAAAGACTCCTTAATTTTTAGCCGTAGAGGTCTTCCATTTAGGGAAAGTAGAGAATGATTTACTGAATACAGAATTGGAATTAAAGTGAATGACATAAGCTGTTTTTAAATTTGATGATTGTTTTTAATTTTCACGAATTGAGTTTCTACGGGAGATGTCGTGATCTTTGTGCACACACAAAAAATTTCGTTTACCTTATTTTGATTGGCTTAGTATTTTTTCCGTGTTTTAATCAAGAGTTTTAACAAATATTTAACGCATGCAAATAGTAAATTCTTATTCAGCAACTCTACTCTCACTCAGTAAGATGAACCCAGCAGTTATGGAAATGCACATACACAAACACACACATATGACACGCGAATATCTAGTGATAGTTCAGTCTGAAGTACAAATAATAAGGCTAGAGGGAATAACACGCTTACTTCATTAGTTTCATTTGTTAAACTATAGATGATGGACCAACTGAAGAAGGCTGCCGATAAAGGCAGCCGAAATATATTGGTAAAGAAAAATGACTACTGGAACAATTATAATTGCGTTAGTCAAAACGCAGATCAGGTAATTTCAATTAGTCTAGTTTCGCAAATAAACTTTTCATTCAATTGAGTTGGATGATGGCATATGTGTGGTCAAATTTTGGTTTCAGTAGTCCAGGGTATTTTTGTTGCAAGTTAAGACTTGATGGATGCAGATGAACTGAATTTTGGTTTAGATGGTGGCATGTGTGCAGATATTGATGTAGGCGTATCTTGTGCATAGTTGAGATTTGACTTAGTTGTAACATTTTAATAATGCTTAAATGGGGATGTAAAATTCTCATTACTGTCCTTCTCGTCTGTAACTTCTCCGCAATTTTATTTTGCGGGACAATTGATAGAAATCGTAAGTCGGTAAAATCATGTAACCTTTACATTTCCAGGTGCACCGATTTTGTCTTTGATTGTTGGGTTCTCAATTTTTCCTACAGGGCTCAAACCTGAGCACTTCTGCGTTGGAATCTGGTGCTCTAATCACTGAGCCACCCTGTCGCACACTAAACTGCACAAAATTTTCAGTTATATAAAAACTAATGTACCTTGGTTAGTTTATTTTGCCTTTAGGTGGAGCTCATATGGCATCCATTTAGACCCAAAGTTCCAACTAAAAAATACAATCTGTCATAAATGAACAGACACCAAATTACATGGGGAAGTGGTATTGAAATGAAAATTTATATAATTAAACGAACATTGGTTGCACGGGCGTTGATAACAAGTAATATAATCAAGTTTCCGATATTGATATTAGCAACTGACCCATTAATTTTTTAAATTATGTCAGTATAAACTGAGAATTGTATAGTGTAGAACAGTCAATCCATCCAGTAGACCGGTTTCGCCATTATTGGGAACTCAACATGTACTGGCCAGAATTTGCCGCGGACAGGGCTCGAACCTGGGAACGTCTGGTTCGGAATCTGGTGCTCTAACAACTAAGCCACCCTGCCGCACACTGGACTACACGCAATTTTCAGTTATGTACTAACTAATGTAACTTGGTTAGTCTATTTTTCCTTTAGGTGGAGCTCATGTTGTATCCATTTAGATCCAAAGTTCCAACTAACCATTTCCAATCTGTCATTACTGAACAGACACCACAATACATGGAGAAGTGGTATTTAAATGAACATTTATATAATTAAACGTTTATTGGTTGCGCGGGCGGTGATATCAATTACTATAATCAAAGTTGCGTTCTTGATATGAGCACCTGACCCATTAACTACTTCCATATGTCAGTATAAATTAAGATTTATATAGTGTAGAAAAGGCATTCATCCAGTAGACAGGTTATGTCCTTATTGGGATCTCAACATGTATTGGCCAGAATAATTAGCCTTGTCTACACTATATAATTCTTAGTGTTTACTGACATATGTAAGTTGTTAATGGGTCAGGTACTCATATAAAGATTGCAACTTTGATTAGAATAATTGTCATCACCGCCCGCGCAACCAATGTTCGTTTAATTTTTCCGAATTTTCGGCATCTTATTTCCAGTCCCATTTTAGTGGTTGTAATCATACTCACAGGAAAAAAAACTTGTGTTAAATGATGCAATCTCATACAAGAGAGACATGTTCTAAAATAATAGCTAGAGACAGTGTGCCTTTTGTTAATAGTAATTTAGTAATTATTAATTATGTTATAAAAAATTGTAGTTGGGAGGATAGCAATACTTTGTATCCAAAAGGATTTCAACGGGGTTTTTTGTGCAAGAAGTACAATTATTCGCGATGGTGACTCGGGAATTTTGGTTGTAGAGTTTACACTGCTAAAAAATATTCTTTTGTCGCTGTATAATGAATTATTCATATTGAAGCTTGGTAAGTGCGGATGCAGTGCTATTGATGAGTCAAAAAAAATAAGTAGAACTCTTTCGGAACGAGGTTACCACATTTGCTTAAATCTGCTATAGTAAGTATTGGGCTGTGTAGATATATGATTAGAAGCCTGATGATGAAACTGGAAATTCTGTTCCGAAACGTTGCCAGTCAACAAATTTTAGATCGTTCCTTATTTTCAGTGGTTAGAATGAACGATATTGAAGCTTTCAGAAGAAAGGGACGAATCAGCACTCAGCCAAAACGAAATCAATGCGTACTTAGAAATGGAGGTCAATTGAACCTTTGCGAAACTGATAGTTGTCTGATATGTTTATAAAGAGAGGATATCATGTTGTTGTAGATTTTTATGATTTATACTTTCGTTAAGATTTCCTTCCCATATGTAAAGTTTTTCGTCCAGTATATATGTATTTCACTAAAGCAAAAATATAAAGAGGGAAATTTACAGGTACCTGATTTATTTCATTTTGAAGGAATTTATATCTAATAGAGCGTAAACAGTAAGTCATCAGCTAAAAAATAATTACGAAAACAAAAAGAAGAACCATCGAAACTAGATTTTAAAAATTAGGAATATTCTATATATATACATATATATGATTGATTATCATGTAAATATAAAACAAGCTTCATTTATTTCATGTTTTGAGAGTTAAAAGTGTAAATTTCTACTACTAAAAAATTGAAGAGGAAAAATTATTATTATGATTGCTTTTTATATAATGAAATTTAAATCAGGCCGACAGAGCTGTCTAGCTCAAACATCGAAGTAACGACAATAAATCCAAGCAGTAAGTATGGTCTTATTTCGGCATTTAAGTGATGATAATTAAAACAAGCTGCCAGTACTGTTTAGATAAACTTTAAAAAATACGTTGATCAGGCCAAGAACGGAGTGCTGTCTAGCTGCCCTACGAAAGGAATGATGAATAAACCAACCAACTAATGAAGCTTAGCTGCAATAAATATATAATGAATAAATAATTCAGTACGTGGTTTATATCCAAAAATCTACAGCAATGGAAATTACAACAAGCAGTCAGCTTTGTCTAGCTGTATTACCAATGTGAAGATTAATAAGCGAAGCTGGGTTGGACATTAAACTGCTCTGGTCCTATGATTATTAATAAACCAGACAATCAGTACGGTCCAGCTGCAAAACTAAAATGCTGACCTCTAAACAAGAGAGTCAGTTCTTCATTGCTGAAAAACTTCAAGGATGTTCGTTAAAAATGCATTCAGTGTTGTCCAGGTGCACTATTGAAATCAACAAAGTAAAACTGGTTATACGGTGCAGCCCAGCTGCACTTACAAATGGATGATAATAAAACCAAGAAGTTAGTCAATTCTATCGGACCTACAACAATAACTTTGATCAAACCACGCATTCCGTGTTGTCCAGATGCACAACTAATCTGATCATGATAAAATAAGACAGTAAGTTCTTCAGGCTGCACCAACAAAACGATTACAATACACCAAGATGTTAATGCAACCTATCTAGTCTAATACACTGGTTTTCACAAAACCAGGCGTATACAGCTGTCTAGCTGCACTACCAAAATTATCACGATAAAACAGGTCAATCATTGCTGCCAAGCAGCACTAACAATGTGACGATAACTAAATAAAGAAGTCAATGACATCCTTCAGACCTACTACTTCGAATTTGCTTAAACCAGGCAGTCAGTGCTGTCCAGCAGCACCACTAAAAATATAACGAAATAACTGATTAGTCAGTGCTGCCTACCTTCAATAACAAAGAGATGATAAATAAAGCAATTAGTTAGTCTAGTCTATCTTACCTGCTACACTGAAATTGAAAAACCAGGCAGTCAGTGCAGTCTAGCAGCATTAAAAAAATTATCACGAAATAAAAGGTCAGCAAGTGCCGCCTCCCTTCAATAACACGGGGATGACAAAACAATTTGTTAGTCTTGTCTATCTGCCCTTCTACATTGATTTGAGAAAAAACGCAGTCAGTGCTGTCTAGAAGCACCACAAAATTTACCACGAATAAACAGGTCAGTAAGTACTGCTGAGCTTCACCAACAAAGGAATGATAATTTAACCAAGTAATTACTGTTGTCTTGTAACGCGCGGCTCCGCGATACAACCCAACGAAGCTCAATTTAGACAAAAATAGTTCGCCATAAGGTCACATATGCTAATTCTAGTTTTAAACAATATTTCTCGTAACTGTGATTTTAGCAACAATCTCTGTTAGTTTCAAGCAGTTTTAATTGAGATTTCTTGAACTTCAAATTTAATTGTAATTAATAGGATTTTGTTTAATAATAAAACACACCCGCGCGCAATACGCCGGTAATATGCAGTGGATTTATGTGACAACGATCAAAGCTAGGATTTATATATTATATGTGTATCAACAACTCTGCTAAGGCATTCTGGATTTATATCTTCTTTTATTTTTCAATCATCTACATAAATTTATTATTTATTCAGCCAAGACATTCTGGAAACAGTTCATTTTGTTGACAATATATTATTTGTTGCCGTCTCGAGCACGGTCTACTTAGTTAAACAGTCTATTTAATTTACTTTGCAACATTATATTTAATATATGTACGATGATTCGACTTAGCCTCCTCACATCACCTTAAGGAAAAAGGTCGGGGACTAATCATAAGCACTTGATCTCAGAATCAGCTACCAGGCATATGTAGGAATGGTATAGCATCACTAAATAGACAGCTACCCCGCAAAACGTCTTACAATTACCTCCAGCTAGCACAAGCACTTCGGATAAATGCCACACAAGAGTGAATACGGTAAAACAGGGAGAACACACAAGAAAGTACATACTGAGCCACAAAACCCAGAGAACCACCCTCGCGAGATCAAAATTCTCGAAGACAGACCCATACGATGACGGATGAGGACGCTAAAACACTATCATCTATACTCGACAGCACACACACACACACAAGATGACGCCAACTCATGAAAGGCAAGAAGCTCGTTGGCGAGCCCAGCAAAAAGCCACACCACCACATGGACCCAGTAAAAGATATGCCAATTCGATCCAAAGATGCGACGTTCAGGTGGACGTGGTCAACTTCAAAAACACAGGATGATGCGCCTATAGAGTGTTCGGAAAACTGCTGGGGTCAGCCTCCTCTGCAGCAGTAGAAGCTGATCACCCCAAGATTGTCGGCCGCCCCACTTCTGATGGCTCGAAGCACGTTGCTTTCGCGGTAGAGCGCAATCAAACTAAGGTGTTTAAAGCGACGGCTCCAGTCAAGTCATGCTTCAAAAGCCAAAATGCCAGCAACCAACTCATCGTCAGTTGCTACAATCAACTTCCTTCTTCATCCGTGACGCAAAGTCTGGCGAATTATTTCTCATAGACACTGGATCAGATGTAAGCTTACTACGCCACAAATATTTCAAACCCACCCAGCCAGTCAACAATAGCAATCTTACCTGAGCCAATGGCTCCAAAATAGCGACGTTTGGGTACGTGTACACACAATCTCGTTCTCCAACTCAATAAGATGTTTTAGTTATCCTTTGATCATTGCCAACACGTTAAGAAATATCATTGGTCGTGACTTCCTCGAACACTTCGACTTTACTATACGACCAAGGACTCGAGATATACGCTCTGCCGACAATCAGTTGTTATCATCAGAGCTAAAACACACGACTAGCACAGAAGCAGTCTGATCTATACGGTTAATTCCTCCAGTTCCTCATGTACCACAACTGGACGATATTCTAAAGCGACATGAAGAGATTTTCAAACCCTTCTCCTTTATTCCCGATTTCAAGACGAAGCGTGCAATCACAGCTCATCGTATCATCTTATCGAAGCCACTTCCTCATCCTCACATAACACGTCCTTTGGCACCACACAAACATAAGACACCGAGGAAGAATTCGCCATGCTAAGTCAAAAAGGCATCTGTATACGATACAGCTCACCATTTGCGTCGCCTGTGTTAGTAGTACCAAAGAGTGAACCCGAAACATTCAGAGTGTGCGCGGATTATCGTATTCTCAATTCTTGTACTGTCTGATTCGTAAATCCTGTCAAATCCAGCTGACCTACTCAGATCTGCTATCGGTTATGCTGTGTACTCAAAACTCGACCTAGTGAAATCCTACTATCAAGTACCGGTAGACAAACGCTCCGTATACTATACTGCATTTAGACTCACCGGAGGTGGCACTCACGAATATCATTATATGCCATTCGGTCTTAATAACGCATCTCAAACAGTTCAACGCGTTATGGACGAAATACTAGATGGTCTAAAATTTGTAATTTCCTACTTAGACGACATCCTGGTATTCTCCAGCTCAATATCACACGTCTAGCAGACTATAGCCTCTGACATCATGACAACAAATATGTCTTTGCACAAAAATCAATTGAATTCCTCGGTCATCAAATTTCCGGGAAAGGCATGACACCTATACCTGCTAAGATTACGTGCTATTCAAGATCTACAGCCTCCAACCACCGTTTGAGCATTACGAAGGTTCTTAGGCAAGATGAACTACTTTTCTCGATTCGTACCCTACTTTGACAAGATTCTGGCAGCTCTTCACAAATATTTCGTGCCAGAAACCGTTTTGTCAAGAAATCACAACTGATTCAGCTCAACGTGGACGACATGCAGGTTAACGAGGATGCCAAAAGGGCCTTATGCAAAGCGACCATGCTACAATCTCCTGATTGGTCTCAACCTTTTGAATTGATCAATGGCGCATCCAACGTCGCCACAGGCGCAGTACTTTAACAGTCCATCAATGGTATACACCGACCTATTGCGTTCTACTCGCAAAAACTACAACCTAACGAAAGCGATATGATAAATTAGGGAAAGAGTTACTCGCCATCTACCGGTCGATCCTACATTGCCACACCTATCTGGCTGGCCGAAAGTTCAAGATTTACACCAAACACCTTCCCCTACTCCCGATGCTCAGAAGAAAGAAATAGTATTTATATTCACGACGTGTCAACTCACAACTCATACGAATACACGAGTATGAATATGAAGTCACTCACGTAAAAGGATCAGAAAATGTAGTTGCAGACTCCTTGAGCCGTCCTGCAGAAATCTGTGCTTCTATCCTGTGTCCTTCACCTATAAGTACTCAGGAATTGCAAGCAGCACAGCAAGATGATCCATCACTTCGGAATTTGATGTCAATCGCCTGAAAACATTTGATTATGATGGAACTATGCTGCAGTGTGAAATAACTGGCGTGGGCCCTCGGCCGTTTATACCTGGAAAACTCCGTCAAAAGATCTTTGAGGTTTATCATTCAATGAGCCACCCATCTGGCAAAGCCTCAGTGGAAATTTTATCCATAACGTATTTTTGGATTGGCATGCAGCTAAATGTCAAGAAGTGGTCAAAACAATGTCTAGAATGTCAGAAATGCAAAGTGACGAGACACACCAAAACGTCGCCGCAAGTCATCCAAGTGCCCAAAGTCCGATTCACGCACATACACGTTGATCTGGTAACCTTACCTGCCGTGAACAATATACGCTATCTTCTGTCAATACGGGATCGCACCACTCGATGGTATGAGGCCATACCACTGCTGGACATGACGCAAGATACTGTTAATTATGCTTTAGTGCTCAATTGGTTCGATCGGTTTGGTGTTCCAGCTGAAGTGACAACCGGTCGAGGTGCACAGTTTCTCGGCGAAGAGTTTGCTTCCCTACTGAAATACTTTGGTGTCAAACACTCCATGGCCGCGGCTCGTAATCCTAGAGCAAATGGTTTCGTCAAAAGGCCTGACCGGGAACTTAAAGCGGCGCTCAAGGCTAGCCCAGAAGAAAATTGGCTTGCGGCTTTGTCGAAAGTACTCCTATCAATGCGTACAAGACCTCGAGAGCCGATCAAATGTAGCTCCGCTTAAATGGTATTTGGCGAATGTCTACGTCTGCCTGGCAAACTAGTCCGATCACGTTCTGAAACTGCAATAACGATGAACGATCCGGCATTTCTGTTTCCACATCACAGTTACCAAGAGTATAACATTCAGAATCGGCCGATCCGTCCTAAAAGTCAACAACATGGTCCGATCTATAAACGCAAAGATTTTGATAGCTGCAAATGGTTATTCGTCAACAACGACATGGATAACAGGATTCTAGCCAAACCAAAGCGCGGTCAATATCGTGCGTTAGATCGAAGTTATAATTAAATTATTTTGGAGATTAATGGCAAAGCTGAAGCCGTCTCCAAATACAGATTATCCCTGGCCGACGTTAATTCAAATGACCCGCTATTCCACGATGTTGACCTATCTGGCGGCGAAGAAACGATTATTCCACCTCCACACAGTTTTGCTGACCACGAGCTGAAGCCCGACATCTCACCAGCAATAGAGCCAACTGACGCCGCTACGCCGCCGCGAGATATAGAGGAACCAGAGTCAGTGACGGCAGGTCCAACACCAGTGTTTACTCGTTACGGCAGAGCCAAAACACCTGTAAGGTTAGTCCCCTTCACTGTGCATTATTTTTCATTTTTGTGGGATGTATGTAACGCGCGGCTCCGCGTTACAATCCAACGAAGCTGAATTTTGACAAATATAGTTTTCTTTAAGATCACATATGCTTATTCTCGTTTTGCACAATATTTCTCTTAACTGTGATTTTAGCAACAATCTCTGTTAGTTTTAAGCAGTTTTAATTGAGATTTCTTGAACTGCAAATTTAATTGTAATTAATAGGGTTTTGTTTAATAATAATAGACACCCGCGCGCAACACACAGGTAACATGCAGTGGATTTATGTGACATGACGATCAAAGCTCGGATTTACTACTGTGTTTCTTTAAATCAATTATCAGAGACTATAAACCATACTCCTAAGACTTTTCGGATTTACTTTTGTGGGCCATTTCATCAATTATCAGTGATTTTAAACTAAACTGCTAATCATTCTGGATTTATATCCTCCCACTTTATCAATCATTTATTGTGTTTATTGTGATTACTTTTACATAAGACATTTAATTGAGTTGACAATATATTATTTTGTTGCCGTCCAGAGCACGGTCTATTAGGATTAACAGTGCATTGCGTCATGCATTGCAACATTACAATTAATAAACGTCTGATGATCAAATAATCTAATTCTGGTTTTACACAATATTTCTCTTAACTTTGATTTTAGCAACAATCTCTGTTCGTTTCAAGCAGCTATAATTGAGATTTCTTGAACTGCAAATTTAATTGCAATTAATAGGATTGTGTTTAAAAATAAAACACACCCGCGCGCAATACGCCGGTAATATGCAGTGGATTTATGTGACTTAACGCTTAAATACAGGATTTACTTGTTTTGTATGGCTTAACCATTTTTACACAACTACTAACAGTTCAATTATGATTCTCCTGATCTATATTTCAGGTATTTCTCAATCATTTATCCGAAACCGTATAGTTCAATGGATTTATGTGATTTAACATTCAAAACATAGCAAACAATGGACTAATTATTTGTGGTGCTAATTGTGACTTCTTTTACACGATTTTCTTCTTTCCTTAATAAAATTTTGAATAAAAAAATAATCACCCTTCGGGAAAGGGACATGGACTAATCATGAACGTGGGTCGTAATAACAGCTACCAGATATTATATAGGAGGATAATTTCGCACTAAATAGACAACTAGCTCGCAGAACCTTTTACATTAGCTACAAAATCTCCTACAATATAATCAATGATGTTTATACCAATCAATCAGTGTTATATTTAATCCCTGCTAGATTAATATTGATTTAAAAAGATATGCATTGCTGTGTACATGCCCTATTACTAAAATGGTGATTTGAGCGAGCGGTCATTCTTATCTGGCTAAATTTCTGTAATAATAATGATTAATCCAGGCACTAAATACTGACTAGTTGCACTACTACTATGTTTTTTATAAAAGCAACCAATTAAATCGATTAGTTACACTTCTGCAATGAAGCCGTTTAAGCTTGGAAATCAGCGCTTTCCAGGTACTGTTCTACGATTATGTTGATTGAACACAGCAGTCAGTTGTACCTACCTGTCCTGCTTCAGCGATGGCAATAGATCAACACATGTTGCGCTCTTTTAACACTTTTTTCTATGATAATGATTAAACCAGGTGATCAGTGTTTAATAAAAATGCTATTACAATGATGTAAATTAAAATAAGAAGCCAATTATTTCTTGTTAAACATCTTCAATAATGATGATTAAAAATGCCAGTTTTGGCTAGCTGCACTAATACAACGTTGTTGATTGAAGCAAGCAATCAATGCTATTGATTCGCAATGCTATGGTTATGTTGTTAAAATTATGCTGTAACACGCGGCTCCGCGTTACAACCCAACGATGTTCAATTTTTAAAAATATATAGTGTTTTTTAAGGTCAAATAATCTAACTCTTTTTTTACACAATATTTCTCTTAAATGTGATTTTAGAAACAATCTCTGTTAGTTTCAAGCAGTTTTAATTGAGATTTCTTGAACTGCAATTTTTATTGTAATTAATAGGGCTTTCTTTATAAAATATAGAAACCCGCGCGCAAAACGCAGGGAACATACTGTGGATTATAGTGCATAAGTGATTGGATAGTTTTTCTTTGCATTCCTATATCATTTTACGCATCAGGGCATCAGATGTTACTCAATCACATTCACAAATTCTATAGTTCAATGGATTATTATAATTAAATAAGATAAAACCATAGCAAACAGTGGATTAATTATTTGTGTATTTTTTTCAAGACACTTTACACGATTTTATTCTACCATCATCAGTGACACATTTACCAGTGACTTTATTTCATATCATCACATATTTTCAATCGTTTACATGTATTCATCACACTCAGACGTTTTGGAATCTTTTAATTATTACTTGTGTTGGATACATATCGTTTTGTTGCTGCCTAGAGTAATGAACTGATTTGTTTAACTGTGAATTGATAAATGCAACGACACAAATTAATGGCCGACATATTGCGTAAATTAAATTCAATTTTATTTACGTTGCACCAATGAAAAAAGCGAAACTTGCCGTTTAACCAATAATGTGCAAGTAGACATATATTACTATGGCATGCTATTTAAGCACGGCAATTTACCATGCAAGTCAGTTGTCGCATTTGCATTCTGCTTTGTATTACGCGTGTGTGTTCTGTCGGCTGTCAATACCTACGCTGGTGATTTGATAGTTTCACCAACAATTGGTTACATCCGTGACTCATCTTGTTGCGGTACAACCAGCGAGACGAGCCAAGTAATTGCAGAACTTGAACGAAGTTTTCCACATCGTGATTACAACGCGACAACAGAACGAACAACAGCCAGAGTCAACCCAAGGCTCTAGGACATCTTCACACTCTGAATAATTCAGGAGAACGCACGACCAGGCCCTGTTAAGGTTCCCCCTATCATAACAATATCTATATTCAGAGCACCTTAACCGAGTTTGTAACGTCGTACGACATTTACTTGAAGCCGGGGCGTTTACAATAATTACTTGTGTATAAGACATTCAATTTTGTTGACAATATTTCGTTTTGTTGCCGTCTAGAGCACGGACTGTTTTGTTTAACTATGAATTAATAATTGTTTGTGTATAAAACATTCAATTTTGTTGACAAAATTTCGGTTTTTTGCCACCTGGAGCACGGTCAATTTGAACTAACTATGATTTTTCCATGCAACATTGTGTAAAATACATATATGATCATTAGACTTAGCCTTCTCACATCACTCATCGGGAAAAGGTCGGGGATTGATCATAAGCACGGATCTCAACAGCAGCTACTAGTTCTATATAGAAAGGGTAAAACATCACGAACTAGATAGCTACCCCGCAAAATACACCTACAATGCATTCAGTTCATCCAAGCTGCGATAATAAAGTGATGAGAATTAAACAGGACAGTCAGTGATGTCTATCTACACATCTATCATCACAATGATTTAACAAGTAATTAAATTCTGCCCATTTGCACTACGTCTATAATTTTGATTGTAGCAGACAGCTATATCTATTTAGCTACAATTACGCAATTTTGTTAAATAATCCTTGCAGTTATTGCTGTCTAGCTGCAATTCAGGAAATATGATGATGTCTATCTGCATTATCTCAACGCTGATAATTAAACCAATCTGAAATCCAGTTGCAACGCATTGACGCGTTTCGAACTTCCATGATCATCCCCAAAGTACGACGGCAAACTGACTAGCGAGAATCAAACCGCATTTATATATATATATATATATATATATATATATATATATATATATATACATATATGGAAAGCAAGATTAGATATGCGGCTCTCACCTCTAGAAATCGAGCATACATTGTACGTAACTAGAAATGTCGGCTACAAAATTTCTATGCAGTCACGTAACATTATTTGTTTGAAGCTTTCTCCACACACATATATATAGACAATACAAATAAACAATAATTGATTGCAGGGAAGTGAAGTTATTTTTCTTTAAATCAAGTCTGTGAGTTTCAAGTAAACACTAATTCGATTGTATTTGACCAGTCGTCGAACAACATAACAAAACTACCGGCGGTTCCACACACTGACGCGTTTTGAATCTCCAGGATCATATAAGCGACGTATTACTGGAAACACGTCAATAGTCTAGAGTCGAGTTCGACTGAGTGCTACTTTATTGGTTCGCTATCAGACATCAACAATTAAGCGCTGAATTACTTGTATTACAGAATGCTGTAGCTTTTTTTGATAGCTGCACCCAACTCATGATTAAAAGTATGTTAAAGAATAAAATCATTATATATATATATATATATATATATATATATATATATATATATATATATATATATATATATATATATATATATATATATTCATTATCATGTAAATAACCTTCTGAATATTACATAGTCTCATTTCAAATTAGTAAGAAAAAATCACATTTAATAACAAAGTGGATTATTGCCATTTATTTCTGACAGTACTAAATAGCATATTTCAAACTTTCATTTATATACATCCTGGGTTTTCTTTTGATAAATGTGGGGTTGCAACTAGTCGGTTTTACTTCTATTTCTTATTTCAGCTGATTTGTTATTGTTTGTGCGTGTATGTCTTGGTTATATCTTTAGTATTCGTATTGGGTAGATTAATGATTTTGTATTGTTGGATTGACAGTTAACCAACTTTTCGTTTATTTAGCTGTTTCGTAAAATAAATCCCCCCCCGAATATCATATTTAGTTTCGGTTTCTTCCCACTTTATTCCGTCACCGTGGTAACAGCGTCAGAATGTGTGGATTGCAGTGTTGACTTCGTTTTGTATTAAAATATCTGTCGCTGTTTGACAATGGTTGTGATACCATATGCGCAGCTGTATTTTGATCCTCAGTTTGTTGCATATCCGATCGAATATTTGTTGAGGCTAGTCTAGTGTGTGTTTGGACCCGCCAGGAAGCTGGTAAATTATTGTTGGGTTTTTGTGGATTCGTGGTAAATCGATTGAACTATCATGTTGATGAATCTTCTTGAGGTTTAGGAATGACACTTTGTAGTTTGATATATATATATATATATATATATATATATATATATATATATATATATATATATGTGGTGTCTGTTCAGTAATGACAGATTGGGCATGGTTAGTTGGAACTTTGGGTCTAAATGGATGCCATATGAGCTCCACCTAAAGGAAAAATTGACTAACCAAGTTACATTAGTTAGTATATAACTGAAAATTGTGTGTAGTGTAGTGTGCGGCAGGATAGCTCAGTGGTTAGAGCACCAGATTCCGAAGCAGACGTGCCCAGGTTCGTATCCTGTCCGCGGCAAATTCTGGCCAGTACTTGATGAGTTCCCAATAAGGACGAAACCGGTCTACTGGATGAATTGCCTTTTCTACACTATACAATTCTTAGTTTATACTGACATATGTAAGTAATTAATGGGTCAGGTGTTTATATCAAGACCGCAACCTTGATTATAATAATTGTTATCACCACCCGCGCAACCAATGTTCGTTTAATTATATAAATGTTCATTTCAATACCATTTCCCCATGTAATGTGGTGTCTGTTCAGTAATGACAGATTGGGCATGGTTAGTTGGAACTTTGGGTCTAAATGGATGCCATATGAGCTCCACTCTAAAGGAAAAATTGACTAACCAAGTTACATTAGTTAGTATATAACTGAAAATTGTGTGTAGTGTAGTGTGCGGCAGGATAGCTCAGTGGTTAGAGCACCAGATTCCGAAGCAGACGTGCCCAGGTTCGTATCCTGTCCGCGGCAAATTCTGGCCAGTACTTGATGAGTTCCCAATAAGGACGAAACCGGTCTACTGGATGAATTGCCTTTTCTACACTATACAATTCTTAGTTTATACTGACATATGTAAGTAATTAATGGGTCAGGTGTTTATATCAAGACCGCAACCTTGATTATAATAATTCAATTTTGTTGACAGCACCCCTGTTTTTTTGCCACCTGAGCACGGTCAATTTGAACTAACCATGATTTTTCCATGCAACATATGTGTAAAATACATATATGATCATGGACTTAGCCTTCACATCACCATCGGGAAAAGGTCGGGGATTGACTTATCATACATTGATCTCAACAGTAGCTACGCTAGTTCTATAGTAGAAAGGTAAAACATCACGAACTAGATAGCTACCCCGCAAAATACACCCAATGCATTCAGTTCATCCAAGCTGCGATAATAAAGTGATGAGAATTAAACAGGACAGTCAGTGATGTCTATCTACACATCTATCATCACAATGATTTAACAAGTAATTAAATTCTCGCCCATTTGCACTACGTCTATAATTTTGATTGTAGCAGACAGCTACATCTATTTAGCTACAATTACGCAATTTTGTTAAATAATCCTTGCAGTTATTGCTGCTCTAGCTGCAATTCAGGAAATATGATGATGTCTATCTGCATTATCTCAACGCTGATAATTAAACCAATCTGAAATCCAGTTGCAACGCATTGACGCGTTTCGAACTTCCATGATCATCCCCAAAGTACGACGGCAAACTGACTAGCGAGAATCAAACCGCATTTATATATATATATATATATATATATATATATATATATATATATATACATATATGGAAAGCAAGATTAGATATGCGGCTCTCACCTCTAGAAATCGAGCATACATTGTACGTGACTGGAAATGTCGGCTACAAAATTTCTATGCAGTCACGAACATTATTTGTTTGCAGCTTTCGCCACACACATATATATAGACAATACAATTAAACAATAATTGATTGCAGGGGGTGAGTTATTTTTCTTTAAATCAAGTTTGTGAGCTTGAAGTAAACACCAATCCCATTGTATTTGACCAGTCGTCGAACAACATAACAAAACTACCGGCGGTTCCACACACTGACGCGTTTTGAATTTCCAGGATCATCACCAGAGTACGACGGCAAACTGTCTAGCAAGGATCAAAGCGCTTTGCATATATATGGAAAGCGTCCTGAACACCTGTTACCATATATTGAATTTAATGATATCATGCTTACCGCGAAATGTGATAACTGATATCGATCAAGGCCAGAGTGTATGGATTTACTGGAGTAACAGGTGTTCAGAAATAGTTGTAATTTTCAATTTCGGTGAACTATAGCATACATTGATATTCATCATGTTGGTACCATATACCGACTCGGAAACCATAGTGTTAGTACCATGTACCTTTTCGGTACCTTAATTTTGATATGAGTTACTAACACAATAGCCATAGTGTTAGTATCATTTACAGACTCGGTATATATATTATATAGAGTGAGTTAGCGTTAAAGTCGAATTGTCGAGACTTTATATAATATTAGCTTCAGGTTTACACATTCGTCTAGGAGATTGTATCGTCCTATTATCTCACATTCCTCACCCAAATATATAGTAGTTAAATGGCGTAATACCGGCTCCTACTGATGAGTCGCCAGTAAGCACGAAACGAATGTGCATGCGATTATAGTTTCCGTTCATGCTGTCTTTGGTTTATCTTTCTGGTCACAACTGAACTAATTTGTTACTAGGTTCGCAACACCTAATACATACTTGCATATATATTAGTTCTCCGCAATAAACAGTATTTAATTGATAAAGAAAGCAGTCTGTGCTCTCTAGATGGCCTAACACTATGATCTTGTTTAAATCAAGCGGGTATTCTTCTCTAGCTAAACGTCTGCAATGATGTTGATGAACTCGGTCAATCAGTACCCTTTAACTGCAATACTAATATATTGTTGATAAAAGAAACCCGTCATAATGTCTAATTACAATTCCGCAATGGAACAGATTAAGCCTGACTGTCAAGGTTCTCTAGCTACAACGTACATTTATTTGCTTATAGCATGAGGTCATTGTTGTCTGTCCAAAAAACTATATTCCTCTGGAATAAACCGGGCCGCCATCGCGGTCCAGGTGGTCTTCTAAAATGACGTTGACAAAACAAAACAGTCAATGCGGTCTACCTGCCTGCTTGTCCATTTATGATTAAACCAACAGGCAGTGCTCTGTAATTGTATTTCTGCAATGATGGTGAAACCAAACGATCAGTATTGTATAGCTTTCCTACCAATAGTGATGATGTTTGGACCAAACAGTCAGTGCTGCCTGCCTGCACTAATGCTGTAGTGAAGATTAAGCTAACCTGTCAACATTGTTTTTGTACACTATTTAAGTGATATATAGTAAACCAAGCGGTCAGTACTGTTTAATCGCATTGCTACAAAATCTATGTTTAAAACAAATAAGTCTTCCGGCCTGCTCGAATATAATTCTGATAAATAAACCATATATTCACATTTGTATAGAAACACTTCCACAATGAAGTATTTAAGTCCAAAAATTCGGGTGTGTCTAACTACCCTTTTATAATGATGTTAATTAAATCAAGCAGTAAGTTCAGTCTAGCTGCATTACTAACATAACATTGGTTAAAGCTAGCAGTCATTTCATCTAGTTACTATTTTGTATTCATAATAATTACACAAGTCATTCATTTATGTCTAGCTGCACTTCTTCTATTAATTTGATTTATTAAGCAGTTATATCTGTCTAGCAACATTTCTGTTATGACGTTGATTATTCTACGCAGTTAGTTCTCTTTAGCTGCACTATAAGCCAGATATTTAAAAAATTATACATTCATTGATATCTGGCTGCTATACTTCAGTGTGTTTGATTTAAGAAATCGTTGCGTATTTCTTTCGTCCCAAGTGAAATAAAGGAATCTTTCTATATACGTAAAATAATGTTGATAAAAACAGGCGGCATGTGCTCTCAAGTTGCACTAAATCAGCGATGATGAATAAGCAAAGCAATCCATGGTGTCTAGCTGTACAACTACAATGATTTTTACCACCAAAAGCGGTCATGAATTCTATCTGCATTGCTACTATGATGATTATAGAACTGGAAAGTCAGTACTCTTTAGCTTCACTACTATTTTGATGCTGATTCAAGTCAGCTTTCATCGCTTTGTGGCTGCAATTCTGTATTGATGCTATTTAAACCAAACAGTATATGCTGTCCTGCTACACTACTTCAAAAACGATGATCAACTCAAGCAGTTACTGGTGTCTACCTGCACTAATAGAATGACGTCGATCAGACCCCGCATTAATTTAATTTCATCTGTACCGCTACTACGATTTCGATTTAAGGAAGCAGCCAGTACTGCCTAGCTGCAATAATAGTATGATTGTGATTAAAGAAAGCCTAAACTTCAATCTTGCTACGATACTAAAATAATGATGCTTAAACAAAACTCTTCGTGTTGTCTACCTTCACTAATAAAGAGATGCTGAATAAAAAAGCCAGTCATTGATGTATAGTTACGTTTCAACTATGATGCAGTTTAAACCAATCGGTCAGTTTTGTCTGGCTGCAATTGGAAAATTTTCTAGTGACGAAGCCGCGATGTCAGTTTCGTGTAGCTACACTACTTAAGTGAAATTAATTAAACCAAGGAGTGAGTGCCTATATTCTGTAAATCTAATACGATGGAAAGTTAAATATTTGGCAGATTTGTATAGTTACGTATCTTACAATTTTGAAGATTACACCCATCAATCAATACCGCCTACCTGCTCTATTATATTGGCCATGATTAAACCCAACAGCCAGGGTTTTATCGTTACATTGCTAAATCGATGCTGATAAAACCAAGAAATCAGTGACGGCTAGCTACAAAACTAAAGTGATGTTGATAAAATCAACCAATCAATGCTGCTTGGCTTCAGCATTAAATTGAACATGCTTTAAACAAGCAATCAATGCAGTCTAGCTGCATTACCAAGTGGATGGTGATTGAAACAAACAGTCCCTGATGTTTAACAGCTTTTTAATATTAATGAAAATTAGACCAATCGTCAGTGCTGTCTGGCTGACCAACTATTGTGATGGTAATAAAACCAAGTAGTTAGTGCTGTCCACCTGCACAATCATTGCAATGATCCTAAACCGTACACTCGGTACTAACTAGCTGCAATTCAGTTGGTATGGTAATAAATTTAGGCTGTAAGTATTGTGTAGTCACACTTCAACAGTTATGTTAATTAAACCATAGCCTCAGTGCCGCCTACCTGAACTAATATATTGATGAATATTAAACTGCTGCATAGTTAAATTTCTGCAAAATTTGATAAAAATGCAGCCAGATCTGTTTAGATACACAAACAGTTAATCGGGGAATAAAAAACATCAACGCTGTTTATCTGCACTACTACAGTGATGTAGATTAAAGCAAGTATTCATTCCGGTCTAAGAACAATCCTGCAATGATAGTGTTTAAGAAAGAGGTCAGTAATGCCTCTAAGTACGTAGACGTTATATTATATTTAAAGGTATCAGTCATTGCCATTTGGCTGCAATTCTGCGATGACTATTTTTAAATCAGGCAGTCATTGTTGTCTAGCTGCACGTCTTAGTTGATGATGATTAAACCAAGAAACCAGTTGAATCGGGCTGTACTGTTACTAAGGTGTTGATTAAAGCAAACGGTCATTGCTGTCTAGTAGCACTAGAACAATTCTGGTGAATAAACAACAGTGTGCACTGCAATGAAACACTGTTTCAACTTTAAAGATTAACCTATAAAGTCAGTTGTGTCTAGCAGCAGTACTGCAATGGTGTTGCTAAATCACATTGTAAGCGCTTTCAACCTTCACTCGTAGTATGAAGTTCATTAAATCATGTATTCAGTGATTTTGAGCTGCCTTGTTAGTGCGATGTTGGTTAAACCAGACTTTCAGCGCAGTCTAGATGCCCAGATACTATGATCTTGTTTAAACGAATCAGTTATACTTGTCTAGCTAAAGTTCTGTAATGATGATGATTAATCTACTAAGTCAGTGCTGTTTAGCAATGCTGTTGAAAAAAAGCAACAAATCATACTCTGTATTTACATTTCCACAATGAAACAGATTATGCTTGATATTCATGACAGTCTAAGAACACTTTACTTTGATTTTGTATATATCCTGCATTTACATCTTTCTAACTGCAATACTAAATTTATCGTGATTAAACAATACCACCACCGCTGTCCAGCCACACCTCTACATTGATGTTGATAAAGTTCAGCAGTCAGTTCTGTCTACCTGCCCTGCTTCTGCGTTAATGACTAAACCCACGGAGGACGTTGTCTCACTACAATTCTGGAATGATGATGATTATACCAATTGTTAAGTGTTGTATAGCTACTCTATCAAAATTGATGATGTATAGATCAATCAGTTAGTGCTTTTCACCTTCACTGCTAAAGTAATGGGGATCAAGCCAAGCTGTCAGTGTTTATTTCGAGTGCAAAATAGTCATAATGATCAAACAAAGCAGTCCGTGCTGTTTAGCCGCAGTGATTTAATGACTGATTGAAATAAACACTAATGTCCGCCAACATACATTAATGAAATAATAATAAATAAAACTAGCGGTCATATTTTTATAGTTACGCTGCCAGAATGATGTTGATTATATCATATATTCAATTTTGTTTGACTAAATTTATTTAGTGGTGTTAATTAAATAAAATAGTATGTACTGTCGAGTTTCCCTTCTAATATTAAATTCATTAAAGTTAGCAGTCTGTATTTTATAGCTGTAGTTTTACAAGGTTGAGGATTAAACAACAGATCCGGTTTACCTCACGGTCACATATACTAATTCTGGCTTTAGACAATCTATCTCCTAAATGTGATTTCAGAAACAATCTCTGTTGTTTTCAAACAGTTTTAATTGATATTTCTTGAACTGCAATTTTATTTGTAACTACTTGGGTTTTGTTTAATTGTAACACGCGGCTCCGTGTTACAACCCAACGATGTTCGATGCAGTGCTCTTTAAGGTCAGATTATATAACTCTGTTCTCACACAATATTTCTCTTAACTTTAATTTTAGGAACATTCTCTGTTATTTTCAAGCAGTTTTCATCGATATTTCTTGAACTGCAATTTTTTTTGTAATTAATAGGGTTTTTATTAAATAAAGAGAACCGCGCGCGATCCGCGAGGTTCACGCGGTGGACTATTGTGTCACTGCGGATTAATTTTGCTTAGTTGGATTATTCGTAATTTATGTGAAGGATTTACTGTCCACATAGAATACTGGATTAATATATTGACATGAATTAAAACCATAACAAGCAGTGAACTAAACATTTGTGAGTTTTTGTCATTGAAGTCTTTAAACGGTTTACATATTCATATTTAGTGATAACTTTTAACATTGATTCTATTCATATCATCATGTATTTTCAATCGAGTTTCTGTCATTGAAGTCTTTAAACGATTTATATATATTCATTTGAAGTGATAACTTTTAACATTGACTCAATCCATATCATCATGTATTTTAAATCGAGTTTTTATCATTGAAGTCTTTAAACGGTTTATTTATTCATTTTTAGTGATAACTTTTAACGATGATTTTTTTCATATCATCATGTATTTTAAGTCGGTGGTATAAATACAGTTCAATTCAGACATTTGTATGCGAATAACTGATTGTGTATAAAACATTTTTCTTTGTAAACATAAATCATATTAACTTTCGTCGTCCAGAAGACGGACAATTTAGTTTAACTGTGAATGGTATTTAAGACCTATTTTTGCATAAAAATCTGTTTTTGCAGCTGACCAACATATATTCAATTTGGACTAACTGTGAATTATATTTCTATTTGCAACATTATATCTAATATATGTATGACACCAAGTTTCGGTTTTCTCACATCAACCATACGAAAAGGATCAGAGACTGATCAGGTGCTAGGGTAGTAATAATAGCCACCATAGATATGTAGGACGGGTATAGACTCATGAACTAGGTAGCAACCCCGCAAAATACCCCTACACAATAACAACACACACCCGCGCGTAATACGTCGGTAGCAAGTAGTGGATAACTGTGTTTTAGCTATCAAAGCCAGGATTTATATTTTGTGTGCTTTTCATCAATTATCAGCGACTAGTCACTATACTACTAAGACATTTCTCGACGGTCAGTTTGCCGTCGTATTCTGATGATGATCATAGGTCGAAACGCGTCAGTGCGTTGCGGCTGGCGGTAGTTTTGTCATGTTGTTCGACGACTGGTTAAATATAATGGGAATGGTGTATACTTCAAGATCGCAAACTTGATATAAAGAATTGTTACCACCACCCGCGCAATCAATTATTATTATATTGTATTGCCTATATATTTATATGTGGAGAAAGCTGCTAACGGTTAATGTTCGTAACAGCATAGAAATTTTGCAGCCGACATTTCCAGTCAAGTTCAATTTATGCGAGAATGCTAGAGGTGAGAGCCGCATATCTAAATTTGATCTCCATATATATTCAATGCGGTTTGATCCTCGATAGTCAGTTTGACGTCTTACTCTGATGATGATCATGGATGGTCGAAATGCATCAGAGCGTTGCGGATGGCGGTAGTTTTGTTATGTTGTTTGAAGACTGGTTAAATACAGTAGGAATGGTGTTTAATTTAATCTTGAAAACTTGATTTAATGAATTGTTACTACCACTTCAATCAATTATTGTTAAGTTTTGACTAAAATTAATTTTGATTTAATTTGTGACCTTGTACAAAATACACTTATGATAATTCAATTTACTCTTCTCCCATCACGACGCTGGGATATAAAATAGACTGTTTATGAGAACGGCCCGTGAAACACATTAACTCCGACGTCAGCTACCAGGCGTATGTATGAATAACATAGCATCGCTAAATAAACCGCTATTCCACAAAATACCACCTACATAATCGCAATATATCCTACATAAATGGTGCCCCGTGTCGTCGAGCATACAGCCAATAAATAATTAATCAGCAACCGTAGTCACTGAGAATATCAAGCAGGCGATAGTCCTTCCGCTAGCACAAGCACAACAGATGAATTCCTCCGAAGATTGAATCCGTAAAAGCGGCGAATACACACAAGAAAACAAGTCCTGTGCCATAAAACATAGCGCGCCACTCTCTCGAGATCACAACTCTCGAAGACTGCCACACAATGACTGGTGACAACGATGTAATTCTGCCATCCTTACTCGACAGCGCGCACACACAAGTCAATGTTCTGTTCAGGAATGGAGTAAGCCCGGTGCCGAGCCCAGCAACAAACCGTACTACAACATGGACCCAGTACAGGATATGTCAATTCGATCCTGACTTCCTTGACGAGTGGATCAACGATTTTATTTTATTTGCCAAGGTGTACAACATAACAGGAGAGGGTCACATTTTTTGCGGGCAAGGGACACAGTCATTATTTCTTACAGACGCATACTCAATGACATCCTGCATCAATACACTGAAGGCATATGTTTGCAGCCATGGCAGTGCCTGCGACGCGCCGTAAAGCAGCGCCTGACACCAGATCGGGAAGACAGGCTTAGAGAATTGATGAGCCATATGTCCCTAGGTAGCCCCACGCCTTCCGAACTATTTACGGAGATGAAACTGAAAGCCACTGAATTCAATCTACCCAGTGAAATCTTGTTGCGATTATTCATTCAGAAGCTCCCACCGACAGTGTAAGAAATGGCCACGATCCCGTGAGGATCTATTGAATTGCAAGACGACATATTGCCGGCACGTCTAGACAGATGGTGGAAGAAACACCAATGCAGCTCACCTGACTCAGAGCCAGGTCGCATTGCATTACGCCTGTCCGAGCCTCAGTCTCCACCATCATCGGCCCAAAGAAATTTCATCAATGAACGATTAATCAGCCTGCTCGAGAGCCTCACCGTAAGGCCAGATTCGGCATTTATCAATGCCGTCGACTACAGACGCGACCAGAGCAGGCGTGACCAGCGTTTACCACCGCCCCGAAACGGTAACAAGATGTCGACGTCCAGAGGCCTTGCCACAGTTCCCGAGCTTCCGGCAGAGTGGTGACCGAATCATCGCAGCTATGGGCAGTCCATGCGCTATTGCCTGAGAAATGGCTGGCGATTCCCGCGCACAGACGCGACGTTCAGATGGGCACAGTCACCTTCGAGAACTCAGAATGATTCGCCCATGAAGAGTCAGCCTGCTCTGCAGCAGTAGAGGCTGAACATCCCAAAATTGTTAGCCGCCCGAGGTCTTCTGGCTTGAAGCACGTTGCTTTTGCAGTAAAGCGCAATCAAACTATCGTCTTTACAGCGACGGTTCCAGTCAAGTCATGCTTCAAACGCCCAAAGGCCTGCAACCAGCTTCATCGTCATTAGTCAGCTTACTCCGCCACAAATATTTTGAACCCACCCACCCAGTCAACACAAGCAATCTTAATTGCGCCAATGGTTCCAGTAAAGCGATGTTTGGTGTACGAGTACGTAAAATATCGTTCTCCAACTCAAAACGATTTTTCATTTATACTTTCATCATTGCCAATACGACAAGAAACATCATTGGACGTGACTTCCTCGAACATTTCGACCTCACTATACGTCCAAAAACACACGAGATACGTAGTGCTGACGATCAATTACTATCATCAGCGCTCAAACACACGACTCGCACCTAAGCAGTCTCATCCATTCAGCTAATTCCTCCAGTTCCTCATGTACCACAACTGGACGATGTTGTAAAGCTACATGAGCAGATTTTCAAATCTATCTCCTATATGCCCGATCTCAAAGGGAAGCGTGTCAACACACCTCATCCCATCATCTTATCGAAGCCATTTCCTCATCCTTTTAGAGCACGTCCATTTGCACTACACAAGCATAAGGCAGCCGAGCAAGAATTCGCCGTGCTACGTGAACAAGGCATTTGCGCACGATCCAACTCACCTTTTGCGTCGCCTGTAGTAGTGGTACCAAAGAGTGAACTTGGAACATTCAGAGTGTGCGGGGATTATCGTATTCTCAATTCTTGCAAACAGTCTGAGTCGTACATCGTGCCAAATCCTGCTGAACTCCTGAGATCTGCTTTCGGTCATGCTGTGTACTCAAGAATCGACCTAGTGAGAGCTTATTACCAAGTACCCATGGACAAAGACTCTATTTCGTATACTGCAATCAGATTCACCGGAGGTGGCACACACGAATATTATTATATGCCTTTTGGTCTCAAGAATGTATCTCAAATATTTCAACGCGTTATGGGCAAAATACAGGACGGTCTACCATTTGAAATTCACTACTTAAACGACATTCTGGTATTCTCAAACGCAATGTCCGAAAATACGCAGCATATTGACATTCTACTCGCACGTCTAACAGTATGATGTCCGGCTTCATGGCAACAAATGTGTTTTTGCGCAAACATCAATTGAATTTCTCGTTCATCAAATTTCCTAGAAAGAGATGACACGTCTAACTTCTAAGGTTTGTGCCATTTAAGATCTACAGCCTCTACCCATCGTTCGAGCGTTACGACTGTTCTTAGGCAAGATAAGCTACTATTCTCCATTCGTACCTTGTCTTGCCAAGATTCTGGAACCTCTTCACAACTACCTCGTGCCAGAAAGCTGTTTAGTCAAGAAATCACAACTGAATCAGCTCAACGATCACGATATTCAGGCTTACGATGACGCCCAAAAAGGCTTTAGACAAAGCAACCATGCTTCATTCATCTGATTTGTCTCGAGCCTTTAAATTGATCACAGACGCATCCGACGTTGCCACAGGTGCAGTACTTCAACAGTACATCAATGGTGTACACCCACCTATCGCGTTCTTCTCGCAAAAACTACAACCTCGCGAGACGCGATATGATAAACTAGTTAAAGAATTACTCGCCATCTACCGGTCGATCCTACATTTCCACACCTATCTGGATGGCCGAAAATTCACAATCTACATCGAACACCTTCCTCCATTTAGAATGCTCAGGGGAAAGAAAGAGTATTTATATTTATGGCGTGTCAACTCGCAACTTACACGGTTACACGAGTATGAATATGAAATCACTCATGTTGAAGGGTCAGAAAACATAGCTGCACACTCCCTGAGACGTCCTGCAAAACTCTGTGTCTCCATCCTGCGTCCTTCACCTATAAGTACACAGGAATTGCGAGCAGCATATCCAAATGACCCGCTGTTCCACGATATGGCGAAGGGACGATACTTCCAACTCCTGACAGTTTTGTTGACCACCGGCTAACGCCCGACAGCTCACCAGCAACAGAAACAAGTGATGCCGTTATTCCGCCGCGAGAAATAGAGGAAACAGAGTCAGTGTCAGCAGAGTCAACGTCAGTGTTTACTCGTCACGGCAGAGCCATATCACATAACGTATGGTTAGCCCTCTTCACTGTGTACTAATTTTATTTGTCGGGGGGTGTATGTAACGGGCGGCTCCACTTTACAACCCAATGAGTATGAATTTCGACAGATCCGGATACCTTAGGGTCACATATACTAATTCTGGTTTTAGACAATCTTTCTCCTAAATATGATTTTAGGAACAATCTCTGTTAGTTTCAAGCAGTTTTAAATGAGATTTCTTGAACTGCAATTTTATTTGTAATTAATAGGGTTTTGTTTTGTAACGACACAAAGAATTTGCTGACATATTGCATAAATTAAATTCAATTCGATTTACGCTGCACCAATGAGGAAAAAAAGGACACTTGCCGTTAACCAATAGTGTGCAAGTAGCCATATATTTCTATGATGTGGCCATTTAAGCACGGTGGATTTACCATGCAGTTTAGTTGTAGCGTTTGCCTTCTGCTGTGCGCTACGTCTGCGTGGTGTCTGATGTCATTACCTACACTGATTTTGGATTTGCTTCACCAACATTGGCAACATCAGTAACGCCAATCTTGTTGCTGTACAACTAGAGATACGAGCCAATTACTGCGGAACTTCAACGAAGTTACTCAGCGAGATTACAACGCCACAACAGAAGGAACAACACCCCAAGTCAACCCGAGCTGATCACAAGAGTCTAGGAGTACTTCTGGACGCCATCACACTTACGGACCTTCTTGGCATTTGCCAGAGAACACAAGACCGTCCCTGTTAAGGGCGCCTAACCGTACATAACTCTTTATTTTATGGCCCTCTAACCGAGTTTATAACGTCGTACGGCATTTTCTTGAAGCTAGGACGTTTACAGTTTAATAACAACACACACCCGCAGGTAATACGCTGGTAGCATGCAGTAGATTACTATATTTTAGCTGTAAAAACCAAGATTTGTATTTTTGTGTGCTCTTCATCAATTATCCGTGATTTATCTATACTGCTAAGACATTCTGGATTTATTTATTGCGATTAATGACTGACTGATTTTGTGTTTAGTTATTATCTTTGTGTTAACAATAACTTATTGTGTTTGAGTCTAGAGCACGGTCAATTTTGACTAACATTGAATTTTAATTTAGTTTGTGACATTGTGCATAATACACTATGATAATTCAACTTATCCTTCTCCCATCACAACACTGAGATAATAAAGAGACTGATTATAATCACGGCTCACGAAACCCATTACTTTCGAAGTCAGCTACAGGGCATATGTAGGAATATCATAGCATCACTAAATAAACTGCTACCCCGCAAAAAATACTACACTATAATTACATTTCAGCAATAATATCCTTTAAACCATCCAATCAGAGCTGTCTGGCTGCACTACAAAATTTTTAATAACAAGACCTATATTTCATTTGCATCTGGCTGCAATACTAAAATGAAATTGATAAAATTAGGCAATATTAATTTGATAATAATGATTTACTGTTCATTTACACTTATACAATATGGATTAATAATCAAAGCTCTCAGTGCAGTCTGAATTCACATGAAATGTGGAGCTAATTAAACCAAGTAGATAGTGCTTCCTGGTCGAAAATAGAATGTGATGGAAACTTCTCACAATTTTGATGAATAAACTAAACCCAGTGCTGCCTAACTGCTCTATTATAGTGTTGCGGATTACTGAAGACAGTCATGGTTTTATCGTCACATTTCTACAATGATGTAATGAAAATGGAAAAATCAATGGAATCTAGCTATATTATTAAATTGGTTTTGACAATTTCAAGCTTTAAGTACTGTCTAACTTCCGCATCAAATTTATAGTGCTTAAACCAAGCAATTAACGCGGTCTAGATGGAATACTCCATAGATTATAATAGAAACAGATAGTCAAGTATGTCTAACTAAACGTTCACAATAGCAATGATTAGAATAATCGGCAGTGCTGCGCAGCTTCACAACTATTGTATTGATGATAAAACGTACAGTCGGTGCTAATAAGCTGAAATTCAATTGTAGATGTAATTTTTCTAGGAATTAGGTTCTATTTATTTACACTTAGTGATGTCTACCTGCACTATTTAAGTGATGACAATCAAACCAGTCAATCAGTGCTGCATAGTTACTTTTCCACAGTAATGTTAACAAAAAATGAGTTCAGTACTATGTAACTGTACTACATGCGTAATGTTCACTAAAGCAAGCATTCATTCCTGTTTAGTTGAAATTCTGCAATAATATTGTGTAAACAATGCAGTCAGTGTTGCCCACAAGCTCTACAACACTATATTCTTATTAAAGTAGGCAGCCCGTGCTGTCTAGCTGCACTGCTTTATCGATGATGATTTAACCAAGCAGTCAGTTTTATCTGGCTGCACTACTACACTGGTGTTGCTTAATGCAAGCATTCATTGCTGTTTAGCTGCACAGCTACAATGATGATGATGATTTAAATTTGTCCGGCTGCACTGCTTCTATATTGTTGATAAATGCAAGAGTAATGTCTGTCTAGTGGCACAACATAAATGATGATAATTTAAACAACAGTGAGTGCTGCAAGGCTTCACTGCTTTAATGGTCTTGATTAAAGCCAGCAGTCATTACTTTCTAGCTGCAATTCTGGGTTGATTATCATTGAACCTGGAGGTCTGTGATTTTAAAATGCCATGCTATTATGATGCAGATTAAATCAGGCAGTCAGTGCTGTCTAGTTGCAATACTATTATATTGTTGACGACAACAAACTGTCATACTCTCTCTTTACGCATCTGCAATGCAATATATTAAACCAGACATCCAGGATTGTCTAGATACACTATACTAAGATTTTGAATATATTATGCGGTCAGTTTTGTCTTCCAGCCATGCTTCTTCTGTGATGAATAAATAAAGAAAAGTTGCTGTCTAACTAAATTTCTGCAATGATGAAGTGTATTCCAAGCAGTCAATACTGTCTGGCCGCATTACATAATTTTAATAATAAAACCAAGATGCCAGTTTTGTCTGGATGCACCACTAAGGTGAATGTGTTAAAATTAAGCAGTCACTGCTGTCCAGTTGCTATATTATACTGTTGATGAATAAAATAGGCCGTTATCGTTGTCTAGCTACAATTCTTCAATGTGGATATTTAAACCGGGATGTCAGTTCATTCTATCAGTACAAGTAATATGGTGATAATTAAACTAAGTAGTCAGTTATGTGCGTAATGACCATAAGAAGCGAAACAAATGTACAATAACATTTTAATAAATATCGACAAAAATAATAATATAGGCAAATAAATTATTAGTGCGAATTACGAGAAAGTGCAAGAGAGAGTTTCTAGCTATTCTGAGTATATTTATCAAGATAACACACAGAAGCGTAGCAAAGTATACCTCTCCAATCAACATCATTGACATGTCAGCGTTAAAGTCAGCAACAAAGCTTCTTTGCGTTTTTCACTTTATCATATCATAAACAAAACCAAAACTCGCATCTAAATCTGTCTTTCTAAGAAAACAAATTACGATGGTGATTCTACTAAACATCTGAGCTCGACACGATGCCATATCGCGCAGTGTTTCAAACCAAGAAATATGATGCGCACGTGGACCCGATCCTGGCAGTCGAGTGCGTCCTATACTATCCAATTTGTATGCGTTGACTTTAATTGTATCTGTCATGTCAAATATGCCAACATAGTTTCTTACACCAATATGGAGTTAGATGTGAAGTTATTGCTCTATTTTAAATCGAATTAAGGGCATACGCAAAAAGTGACCGAGACAATCGTGTTGGTGAAACCTTATAAATTTTTTTACCGAGAAGTACTTGTTGGCCGATCCATAAATACAACTACGAATGTGAGAGTCGCTTATTCTTAGTTGGTAACATAAATGTGTTATGCTTCTTGAACAACGGTGAGTAAATGCCTGTAATCGTCTTGAATCATCAACTCTACCGGGCCAAGTATCATTAGCATATAGTATAACTGTGCGTACAGATGCATTGTAAACACGCATTTTAAGACAGAGTAAAATACTCGCGAATCTCCATAAGAAACGAAGGTTCAAGAAGGCTACTCTAGCTTTCGCGTTTCTAATGCTTACCTAGTCAGACATATTGCCTGAGTTATTGATAGAGCTACCAAGTTATGTAAAGCTGTTAACAATATCCAGATCTTCACTTTGTTATCGCAGGATTAGGATGAGTGGTGGGTAATTTTGTAAAAGTATCTTACATTTAGAAAAGGCGAATTTCATACCGAAAGGCGGAACAAAGTCTGTCAAACTTTTCAAGGTGGCCTGAGCAAAATATCGACTGTTGAATAATATTATGATAACGTCTCTTTAGTCAAGATCGACCCATCTACTGTCCGGGGGAATTTCAACATTCGCAACCTGAACATGTGGAAAAGCGTTGTTTTTCATAGCATCGATTAAAATATTAAACCAAAGTGGGGTAAGTGGGCAGATTTGAGGACTACTTCTGTAGATAGTAAAGTTGTGTGTTAATTCGTTTCACAATTGTTTGTGAAGAGATCGCGTATAGGACTTACGAATTTGGTAGGCATGTCAGATTTTGACAGTATATCGAATTGGTCTTTGATATCCACCATGTCAAATGCACGATTAAATTCTAGATAGACGGCTATTGTTTGACGATTATATATATATGTCGCTATTCAAGAATTTGACTTTGGGTAAAATTATTGTCTATACAACATCATCCTGAACGGAGTCCGATATTTTCTTCTCTTGTATGTGATCCACACGAAGCCCTGACGAAGCAAATAACCCAGACATAACTGGAGATAATCTGATACCGCGATGGTTATCACATGGATTATGATTGCCTATTTAAAAAATATGAATGATGTTTGACTCATTACAATCAAGTGATGCAGTCTACTCACTCCATATATTACGAAAAATTCTAGTCAGCGCTCCATAAATCAAATCGCCACCATTTTCAAATAATCCCGGAAATAAATCATCGGGGCCTGCGGCTTTGCGACGTTTGAAAATAAGGATCGCATCCAGTATTTCTAATACTGATGATTTTTCGTGATAAATAATCCACACTGTTGATACAGGCAGGTATTCACAAATCGGAACTGACGCAGTTTTTGATTAAACCCAACACTAATTACTGCCTACTTGCACTATTACACTGACGATGGTTAATCCGGGCATTTACGGTTTTATTTTTATTTTACTACAACGATGTTGGTAAAACCGAGAAATCATTGACGTCTAGCTGCCATACTAAATTGGTTTTGAAAAAATCAAGCAATCTGAACTGTCTAGCTTCAAGATTAATGTGATAATACTTGAACCAAGCAATCATTGCTGTGTAGCTAAAATACTAAATATTTGATAATTGAAACAAGCAACCAGTGGTGTCTTGCTGAATTTAACATTAGCTATAATTAGACCAATCCAGTTGACTAAATCCTAACAGGTAGACAACTATTGTGATGGTGATGAAAGTAAGCAGTCAGTGTTATCCAGCTGCACAGTCATTGAAATTATCATGAGACATACAGCCAGTGCTGACTAGCTACATATCAAATGTTATGGTATTTACTCCAGGTAGTATATATTGTGTAATTGCACTTCTAAAGTACTGCTGGTTTAACCAATAACGCAATGTTGCTTACCTACACTACTAAGGGATGATTATCAAACCAGTCAGTCAGTGCTGTATAGTTATACTTCTACAATAATGTTTGCTTAAAGTGTAGCCTAGCTGTGCAACTTATTTATCGATGATTAAACGAAAAGAATCGGCGCTGTCTAGTTGCAGTACTACTGTGATGTTAATTAAAGCCAGCAGTCCTTCATGTTTGTTTAAATAAGGCGGACAGTGTTATCCACAAGCAGTACGACGTTATTTATGTAGGAAAGAAAGCAGTAATTGGCATCTAGCCGCAATTTTGCAATGATTATTATTAAAAAAGTCAATTAGTGTTGTCTAACTGCACTCTTTCAACGATTATGATTAAAACAAGCAGTTATTGGTGTCTGGCTGCAGCGCCACTTTTTTGAGTTTGTCGAATTCAGTCCATGATGCCTAACTGCGCTTCAGCAATGAGCACTGTCTGTATGCACTGCTTTATCGATGATGAATAAAATATGCTATCAGTGGTATCCGGCTGCACTTCTTCGTTGATTTTAAATTAAGCAAACAATAATTGCTGTCCAGCCTCAGTGTCTAGCCGCACTACTTCAACGATAATGATTAAACCAAGCAGTCAGTGATGTTTTGCTGTTGTCTTCCTGCATACAAAATTTATAATGATTTAACCCACATTTAGTGATGTCTAGCTGCATTGCTTCATAAAGGATGAATAAAACATGCTGCTCGTGGTCTCTGGCTGCTCTGCAAATTTGACATATATTAAACTAAGCTGTCAGTGGTGTCTGGCTGCACAGCTACTATGTTGATTTTTGAAGAGATCCGTCCACGCTGTCTAGCTGCACTGTAACAATAATAATGACTTAACTTACAACGAGCGCTACCTAGCTGCACTGCTTCAACGATGATAATTAAAACATGCTGCCAGTGGGGTCTGGCTGCACTGCTCTGCATTAATTCCGAAAATGAAAGCAAGCAGTAATTGCTATCCGACTGCGTACAACATTGATGGTGATTTAACCAACAGTAGATGCTATCCAACTGCAGCGCTTTAACGAGGTTTATTAAACCAAGCAATCACTGGTATACGACTGCACTGCTATATTGTTATTGATTCAAGCAATCAGTCATTGCTCTCTAGCCGCATTACGACAATGATGAGGATTTTAAAAAAAAGTGAGTACTGTCTAGCTGCACTGCTTCAACGATGACGTTTACACCAAACCGTCGTTACTGCCTTTCTTTCCTATTTTCATGATGGTGATAGATCAAACAGTTGTTGCTCTATAGCAACGTTTCTGCAATGATGGACAAACCAGTCAATCAGTGGTTTCTATCAACATAATTGAACGATGACAATAAAACCAAGCAATCAGTGTTGCTTTACTGCATTTCAACCATAATGACGATTCGATAAATCAGTCAGTTCTATTTCTCTGCACATTAGAACAATACTGTCGTTTAATTTTCGTTAATGACTTCTTGGCCACAATTTACGTTTTTTAGGATTCGTCTTCTTTTAAATTAGTGAATCGTCAAATTTACTATGATGCATTGCATGCCTAGTGACAAATCGTTTTAATTGGGATAGGAATACATTATATGCTCTTTAAACCTTGTTTGCTAGAATAAAGTTTCATATAGGTGATTGTACCGTCTAACTATCCCTGATGATGTTACAAGAAAATAAGTACCGAATTATTGGCCGAAGACAACGAAATTGGTTCAAATTAGATTGACATCAATAGCTCATTTACCTCAAAATCAATCTTGTATTTACGAAATTGAAACAATTAAAAATGTAAAAACTGTTTTTAATCGAATTCATATTTGTTTTCTGACTTTATAACACGTAATTACTCATCTGAGGAAGAACATAACTGCTAGAGTTGTGGTTTTGATTCAGGTACAAGTCAACAACATGGTTTCGAACACGGACTAAATCATTATTGTCTACCTGTTCGGAGACCGTTAACTGGTGATTGCGGACTTCAAATAAACACCAATTCTATTCTATTTCACAAATAATAAAAAATAGCAAAAATATTTTCTGTCACACGTAAAACTCTTTTAGCTTCAATGGAGTCTGGAAGACTAATCTGTTAACGAAGATGAAACCATATTTTATAAGTAACCCAGAAGATTTGGGAATGTACCTTTTCTTTATTAATCATGTTTTTCACGAGAATAACAGTTGCGAAATTTCCTTGAAGTCGCGGTTTTTTTCTATTTTACGCTTTCGTTCTACATATAAATGATAGAATAGAGCAGGCTATGTTTGCGCTCACGTCCATAACTAATGTTTATATTATGTTTGCAGATTTGAGAAAAACGCCAATGTTAATTTATCCAATTAGTCGTGTATGCATTTACATTAATTTCAGTTTGAGTCGCGTTAGATAGGCTTTTATTGTTATCTCATGATGAACATCGAAATACTACATGCGTCTGCACATGTAACTAACGAAGATCTGACCGCATTATATATATATTTTGGCATAAATTAAATGTGACATAAGTTAAATGCATTTTACTAACTAGATAATTTTCGTCCATATTCCTGTGATTGTGTTACAGTTAAACAGTTTAATGATGTTTTTAATTTTACTTATTTCTTGATATTTTTCCGTAGTGCGTGACGAGACTGAAAATAGAACACTTAACTTTTCTAATAACTTCTGCTTGTTCTCCACATTTTTTGTAATTTTCTCATTCTGCATTTTCATGAGCGCTGCTGCAGAGGAAAGAAACTTACACGCATTATTTTTATTTTGAAAAAAACACAAAAGTTGACATTCTAAATTTCTAATTTATGGCGACCGGATGACAAATAAAATGTTAGGGAATTAAAAAGGTACTGTTATGACGGACATAATTTTGCCTGCTCTCTAGATATTATTAGAATTTATGCATTCTAAAATTTTTATTCTTTCAAATAACTCATCAAATTAAACTTAGAAAACGAATTCCAATTTCTTCAAAAATGAAAGCACACACGAACATTAAAATTTTATATAACGGATTATATTTTCGGCAAGTTCTTCGAATTAACCATAGTAAATAAATGTTTCATTGATAATTGCAAGCTTTTTAGGATATTTAGTAATTTTTGCACATTTGGCATATATTTCCACCTTTGAATGCAAGCAGGTGGAATAGAAAATTCTCAACAGAATTTACGCCGATTTTTTTAAACGTATTAACAGAAAACGTATAATATTTACTCTAATACAAATATGTAAAAGACAAGGATAATTTCCATTTGGTGTTGTGCTAAATAACACACTTGATTCGTCCAATAAATGAAAACATCGCTTATAAATATAAAGTTCGAAAATATTGCTTTACATGCTAGTAACTTTCAAAAAAAGCAACTAGATGTGGGTCACTTCTCCACTGCGAACTGCATGTAAGTTAATGATACATAATAGTGTGAATTTAATGGATAATCTTCAATTGATTTTATTCGATGAATTAGACACGCTGTGTATATTAAAGCGCAGTACGTCACTGCACTTAGGCACAGTGATTTCCACTTTATTCAAGCGTAATTCTTAACTAATATGTTAATATTATTTTGAAGAAAAAATACGATTTTCGCATGTTTAGCATATGCATTTACAAATAAACGTTTTTTATTTACGACTGATCAGTATATTATTTCTTTTAATTTTTATTCTTGTGTCAATTAAAAATCACTACGAATCATATGCAAATTTGTGTTTGCAATAATAAAATGTGAATCATTTCATTTAAATGCGCGAATTTTAATTGTTTTACCGTTTGAAATAGACCCGACCCTGGCTAACATTTTGCTCTTAATATTTTAAATTTATAAATTGATTGAAAGATCGCGTGGAATTGGTTATTCTCATTTAGGATTGGAAAATAATATGCAAACCACATGCGTAGATTCACACGGACACATGCAATTTAAACTCATTCGCGTTTGGATAATGTAAACATTTGTTTAGTTCATTGATCTGTGGAGAGAAGATGCTGCAAAATATAACTTATTCAATTTACATTTATTTGTCAAATCGCGCTTTGATAACACACATGTAAAGGTGTCATTTTCGGAGTGTGTTGTTTGTATCAACGTGCTAAGCTGTTAGGTAAATATGATCAATTTATCAGCTCTTTATAATCAAAATGATTATTTAATAAAAATGGAAACGTAACTTTGTAAAATGAGAGTGCTGATGTTATAAATCTAAACTTCAGTACGTGAATTATTTCTTTATTTGCGTTAATAATAAAGAAAATGAAGAAAAATACTTAATGGAAAATCTTTTTGTTTTTGTTACATTTCTTCTGTCTCTATATTTCTCAATTAATACTATCATAACAGTTAAATCTACTTTAAGATCTTCAATTCTTTAGAATGCTAAAGTTTTAATATTTTTATTCATTAAATAAACTACGGTTTAGCTAATTTTATTGTTTAAGTGAAAAATATATTTAATTATTTTATTCATATTGTGACTAGAACTGGGTAATTCGATGTTCCTCTTATCGATGAATTGTTTTCGGTCACTATTTCAAAGTAACTTCGTCAGTTCACAGATCATCATCCAACGAAACATATAATTTTTTTATATTTGTGATTGCTGAATTGTTATAGACATACACTTAGGTAACTTAAATTTTTTGTAAAGGCGTGTTGAAACGAAACATGAAATTTAAAATTATTTTTGGCAAGATTTTATCTTGACTTACATATCTTGTCCTTCTTAAATTAAAAAGACGTTTTACATGTTAATATTGTAGAAAATTTGGCAATATGCTAAATTTTGCCGAAATCACAGATGCGCAAACAAATGATGAAGGAATCCTTATTAGTTTGTGATGATTTTTATAATGAGCTGTGTACTGATAGAGATACCGTTAATGGATACTGATAAATGGAAGTCGAATAGAGAATACTGGGAACAATCCTATGTTAGCCGAAGCATGGCTCAGTAAAAATATCGTTAGTCATCATTGTTCCAGCGAATAGATTTTAACGGTAAATTGTGGAGAAAGATTGATGATTAAACCATTTGTTTGCATTAGGCACGTTGTAAGTTGATGTATTTTAGGACTAATTTAAAACATAAGCATAGAAGTTTGTTGTCCACAAGCAACAATTGTATACTACAGACAACCAAATTCGACTTAGTAAAGTAAATTATAATTTTATTAAATGTCCTCAAGGTGGACACTTTAAGGTTGAGTATGAAGTTAATTATCATACCTCAAACTTCAAAGGTTTAGAAAATATTAAGAAAAGATTGACTGTTTAATTCGATGTAAACGGTTTTGAGCGATAGTTTTGGACCTAAATTTGAGGTTATGTTTTCAATTTGAGATATATTCGCAAATGGTGTTCGGATTTACATTATTCTAATTAATGAAATATAGCTCAGAATAATTAGATTTAAAATAATTGTTGTGTTAAATTTAACGTTTAAAAGAGAAGCACTGTGTTTCGACGCTGTGTGTTATCTTTCATCTTTTTTACACACTTGTTAGGGCCTAAAACGGGTATAAGAAATGCAGCTAATTGTAATTGTGCTAATTCCAGGCAGATTCTTTTTGAGCTACACCTACCTTGTTGAAACCCTCTGTGTCGCATATTTGCGGGAAACACCTTCTCCGGACCAACAATTCACATAATAAATAATGATCAACAATGTGAAGAAAAATTTTTTTAGCGAAATATTTTTTAAATAAAACAATCATTGAGTTTGTGGTTGGTCATAACGATTGGTTGAATAAATTATACGACCTACATACAAACGCATATACCATTACATTCAGCTAATCACACGACATGACCGAATTAACAATTGGTCACATGTGCTGACGTATTTCGAACTTTGATGACCATAATTAGAGCAAGACGGAAATGCGCGTATGTTAGATCTACAGATCTATCCTATGGTAGACTCGCGCACATTTTACATGACTAGAAATGTCGGCTGCACATTTTCTACGTCGTCAGGAGCGTAAACGATTTGTAGGCTTCGCCACGTATATTTTATAGAATTAAACATTAATTTCTTTTGTTATACGAGCATTGTGGTTTGATCCTCTCTAGTCATTTTGCCGTCGTGCTCTAATGGTGATCATTGAATGTCAAAACGCGTCATTACGTGCAATTAACTGTATTTTTTTCAATTTTATGCTACTAGTGCGATAAAATGGGATTAGTGTTTATCACAAGCCCGCAATGTTTCTTTAAAGATATTTTTTAAATAGTCAATTGATAACAGATATTCTCTTTTAAGTATGATATGTTTTCCGCATAAAGAACAAACGTATTAAATTATTCCTCGATCTACGCTGAAACATTTCTCCGAAAAAAAACAGTGTATTGAAATTTGTTTCCTTAATTTAATATTTCTTCAAATTTTTATCGATTAAAATATTAGCAAATAAAGGTACAAATTTCGTTAAAACAATATTTCAGTCAAGATTAGCGATTTAAAGTGTATTCTCCGTTTTTATTCCACTTGAACAGATTATTGTGGCCTTTTGACATGGATAATCCTGGTTAGTTTTTCAAAAATATTTCATTTAGATCAAAAATGAGGTTTAATTTGTGATTATGACACACGTCTATTCATAGCGTTAGAATTTTTTGACACGAGTTCCACTGTGTGCATTTTTATACAGAACCGAATTTATGTGGAACAATTGAGTTTTCCAGGAAATTGCCATGCAGTTAGAAAAGGCACAAAAATTATTTCCTGTATAAAAAAAAAATTTGAATTGTCTTCTTCAGTTAGTTCTAAACCAAAACCAAAAATAGTAAAAATTTAATTGGTGTTCGAATTATCACGTCATGTAGCCGAATATACGCTTAGGCCTGTCATTATAATGTGTAACTGACGGCAGTCTTCTTCTTTGTGTGAGACTAGTTTAAAATTTTTAGTTGTACGCATTGACAATTAAACGTTTTCAATGCAAATAACCTGTATCGCCGCTCGATTCATTATGCAAAGCAAAATTTGACCGCATAAAAGAGCGCAAATATTACCTACAATATTTGGACGAGACTTCATAGCAATTTGGCAGACAATAAATTAATTAAATATTAGGCCTGTAACAAAGGCTGAAATGTAATCAATTTGTACGATATCAAATTTCAAATGGCGTGTTTTCAGAGAGAACATGAACATTCTCGAGAGTACGTCTGCATATATAAAGGAAATATAATAATTTTGTTAAGGCTAAACAACACAGGTAAAACCTATGTGCAACTGTGCATTAGGTGTTGCGCACCTAGTTAAAAATTCGTTCAAATATGACCAGAAGGAGAAACCAAAGTACAATTTCATGTGCACATTAGTCTTGTGCTAACTAGCCACTCATCAGTAGGTATTACGCCTTTTACCCACACTATATTTGGATGAGGAATGTGGAAATATAGGACGGTACAATCTCCTATTCGAATTTTTAAATCTGCAGTAGTGAATATAACTTCATAAGTAGTCTTAGTCAATTCGATTTCAAAGCTAATCCACAACATATATATAATATATATATCAAGCCTGTAAAAGACACCAACACAATTGTTGTTATGTAAGTACCTAATACCAGCACTATGGTTGCCAAAATTGTACATGGTACAAAATATAAGGTTACCAAATCGGTACACGGTCCTAACACAATGGATTTCAATGTATGTTAAAGTTCACCAAAATTGGCAATTACAGCTAATGCTGAGCACCTGTTACTCCGGCAAATCCATAAACTCGGGCCTCGAACGATGTCACAAGATTATACGTTCCGTTCATGCTGTCTTTCGTTAATTCTTCTGGTCATTTTTAAACTAATTTTTTACTAGGGGCGCAACGCCTAATACACAAATGCATATAAATTGAATTTCCGCCACAAACAGTATCTAGCAGATAAAATCACTCGATTATGAATGTCAAGGTTTTCCATATAAATAAGAAAATCTAATCTAGTCCGGGTACATAAGATTATTTCTTTCATTCAGGCTGACTCTGGTATATATTTTTGATACCCAATGCATTACATACAATTGCATATATATTAGTATTATATATTATACATTATATTGAATAACGTCATGATTAACACGAAATGTGATAAACCATGTTGATTGAGGCCAAAGTGTATGGATTTGCGGACGTATCAAGAATATATAAGTAGTAATTTTCAATTTTGTTGAAATTTAGCCGATGCAGAGATCAATTTTGTTGAAATTTAGCCGATGCAGAGATAAATTTTGTTAGTACCCTTTACTGGCTAGATATATATCATATCTGGGGAGTTGGCTTTTATGTTACATAGTCGAAGATATTTTACGATGTTAACACCATTGCTGCTAAAATACATATTTTTATAGGATATTTAATTGTCCATCTGTCCCACATTCTTTGTTCAAATAAATGGTGAGTTGCCAGTAAACAAGAAACGCATGTATGTATAATGTGTTGCGAACCTAGTAAAAAATTAGTACAGTTGTGACCAGAAGGATAAACCAAAGGCAGCATGCACGGAAAGTATAATCTCATGCACATTCGTTTCGTGCTTACTGGCGACTCATCAGTAGGAGCCGGTATTACGCACTTAACCACTATATATTTGGTAGAAGAATGTGGAATAATAGGACGGTACAATCTCCTAGAAGAATGTGTAAACCTGTAATAGTGAAGCTAACATAATCTAAAGTCAACGACAATACGACTTCAATGCTAACTCACACTATATAATATATATACCGAGTCTGTAAAGGATACTAACACTATGGCATTGTGTTAGTAACTGATACCTTTTTTGAAATCGATGAGTACCGGATACTAACACTATGGATTCCGCGTCGGTACATGATACCAACCTGATGGATATAAATTTATGCTAAAGTTCACCCAAATTGAGAACTACAACAATTTCCGAACACCTGTTACTCCAGTTAAACCATACACTCTGGCCTTCATCGATATCAGTTATCACATTTCGCGGTAAGCATGACATCATTCAATTCAATATATTACAGTTAAATACTGTTTGTTGCGAAGAACTAATATATATGCAAATATGTATTAGGTGTTGCGAACCTAGTAAAAAATTAGTTTAGTTGTGACCAGAAGGATAAACCATAGGCAGCATGAACGAAAAGTATAATCACATGCACATTCGTTTCGTGCTTACTGGAGACTCATCAGTAGGAGCCGGTATTACGCCCTTTAACCACTATATATTTTGTCCTCTTATTCCACTTATTTCGACCAAATATATAGTAGTTAAAGGTCGTAATACCGGCTCCTGCTGATGAGTCGCCAGTAAGCATGAAATGAATGTGCATGTGATTATACTTTTCGTTCATGCTGCCTTTGGTTTATCCTTCTGGTCACAACTGAACTAATTTGTTACTAGTTTCGCAACACCTAATACATACTTGCATATATATTAGTTCTTCGCAACAAACAGTATTTAAGAAGCGCATGTGTTCCTGTGTTAATGTGGATATTGGTTTATCCTTCTGGTCCTATTTGAAAAAAAACTTTATAAACTTAAATTTTTGATACTATTAACAGGCCTCATTGATTGTTTGACGATCAAATAGCATCCTAAAGGCAGATTTTCCCCAAATGAATGTCTCAATCAACTTTAGCACACAAGGAACCATTAGGCAAGATGCCCAATTTGAATCGCCAGATCACATCGAATCCAACATTGGTTACAAATTTATAATTATGTGCGGTAGCATATATATTGGAAATAAAAAGTTACAATTAATCAATAGAATCCACCCACATTTACCACCGAAATTGATTAAAAAAGCAAAACAACTTCACAAGAATCAGAAAATTCTAAGAATATTATTGAATTTGGGCACAGAGAAAACTAATAAAATTTTTCTGGAAAAGTCGAAACTTTATTTCACATATACGAGACACTTTATTTTGACAATAAATATTCGGTCTAAACAATTATAACTTTAGCTATCTTGACATGCAATTTAACTGACCCTTGTCTTTCGAAACAAGTCATTGTTTTCAACAGTCTTCGCTTTTACTTCAAATATTTTGACTTCCAGTTTCGTGATTGCATTTTAACGGCACACTCATCACTCCAAGAATTTCAATTTCATAAGTCAAGGGATAACTTTAAATGCATGTAATATATCACTAACAGTTCACGTAACTATGGGATAAACAGAGTTTAGTATTGGACATTTTAGAATTTCCGGGAATTGTGGCATCTATTGACAGACTGTAGATAAGATTAGTGCTAATTTAATGAATCAGGCGATTTTTCCTAACAAGCTTCGTAATAAGAATCGTCTTAAAGTGCAAAATCGTGGCTGAAATGTAACTTTTAAAACTGAGAAATCATCAAAAATGTGAAAAACACTGAGGCTGTTAGAATATCATAATTTCCCTTAGAAAAAGATAAATTTAATTTCGATTTGACATAACCACAACTGTTTTATTATTCTGGAAGATGGTAAATATAAACTAAATTATAATAGAAAACTTCTCAAAAAAGAATTTATATCAAACAAAATTCTTTGTTTGAAAGCCGACATAGGAGAATCGACGGCTCTGAGACGTCAACCTGATTATAATGGTAAGATTAATGAACAGCTTGATAAATTATTGGTATGCAATAAAATACATAGACACCCTAGTGATATTTTACTAAGAGAAGTTAAAATATTGATGAATAATAGGATTGATAAGTACGAACTGACTCAAGCACATTGCAGCACACTGAAATATAAATACAGTTGCGGCCAGAGTGTATGGCTTGTTAAAGGTGCGTGAAACAGGTGACCATATGACTAGAATATATAATGTCCAACGCTCCCAAAAATATACAATTGCTTGGTTTCTGTGCCGCAAAATGAGGAATTATTTTTACTTTATTGCCCGTACATTGAGGAATTCAATGCGTTTGTTTTTAGATAGACGAGTTAAGTTAATTTAGTTAAAACAATATTTGGGTGAGCTTAGATGTGGGCCGATGACCACCAAAATATAAGTACCTCAATCCTTGGAATATTTTCAGAGTTTCCTGATTGGCAACTCGGTAACAATATAAGGAAGTGAAATGACGCAGTAACACCTATTTGTAGTGATGAATACATGCATGTTTTCGACTTATTTTATATTTTTTTAAGCAAATTATAACTGTTTCAAAAGCTAAACCTTTATCAGTTCCAATGGGAAATAAGTTTATGCACTACACAGAGAAAACCCTGACGGATATGACATTATATGATTCTTGGTTGACGTATGCATTATTTGGAATCCCAGAGAGAATGAATTTGTTAATAAATAAAACTTGACAAATCAAGTGTTTGAATTTTGATTTACAATTGAGAAGGACTCATGTCGTGAATAACTATATATGAATGTAAAATGAGTTATAAATGGTAAAATATCACAGGAAAATATTTATTGGAAGTATAATGACTAAAATATATTTCTTCTTTTTAAAGCAAATAATCCATATAGAATGGAAAGTTGTATATTAAAATAGATGAATATTTGAAGCCTAATACTAAGAGATAAAAAAAAGTTGATTAAATTAGGTAGGCTGCGAGAAATATTCATAGCTAATCAGTACACTCTAAAGTTAATAGAAGCACAAGAGATGATTTTCATATGTAAATATAATCATAATGATGTAAGATAGACCACAGGAGTTCGGAGGTTCATGTTAATTACAGACACCAAAATGAGTGGGCAAATAGAAACAGTAAAATCTAAATAAAATATGCATAACTTTTTATAACAAACCTATGTTGAGTTCTCTCGATTTGAATTCGCGGGTTTTCGCTTGTACTATCAGTTTCGCAGAGATACGATTGATCGCCATTCCCAAGTATGCATCGAGTTTGTATCCTTATTGGCTTTGGGCGGATTCGTCTCTTTTATCCGACGGTTTCAACATCGTTCATACTTACCACTGCAAATGACGTATGATCTAATCCTCATTTTCAGTGGTTAGTATGAACGATGTTGAAGCCTTCGGAAGGGAAGGACGAATCCGCATCCAGCTAAAACGAAGATAAAATCGATGCGTACTTGGAAATGAGGATCAATCGGATCTTTGCGAAACTAATAGTGCAAAACGACAATCCGCGAAGGCAAATTGGGGAGATTCAACAATTGAAACTCGCACGACAATAAAAGAAATATAAAACATTAATCTAGGCACTAAACTTCTTACAAAATGATAAAATGTAACCCCTAGACCCATTTGGAGTGTGGAGAGACTGTAATGTCATGTATAGGGCTGAAATCGTGTCCACAATTTAGTTAAGAGGTGAGGAACATAGAACCGCGTGCAATTAAGTGCGTGTTGATAAATCAGATATTAAGCACGTCATAAAGTATAGGCAGGGCAAATCATTAATTGACATGTTCACAGACGTGAATGAATATTTGGTCCTAATAGATAAACAATATTGATTAGAGAGAGATCACCGAAACAGCAGCAAAAAATCATTAAGCTAGATTTTAATTACACCACTAAGTAATGGTGGCAAGTGAAGACACATATCACTTAAAAATACTTCATTCAAGATGTTAAGTGTTGAAAAATAAGTCTGACGTGTGCAAAAAAGAACTGGCAGTAATCACTTTAGTTTAACCTATATGAACGACCACGTACAGTTAATGATATGTAACTGATTATTTCTAAGTCTTAAACAAACGCGTGTACACAAAATCACACACAATTACGCCGTACGCTTGTCTTACTATTGTCGCCAGTAGGTGTTACTGGGTCACTGTTGTTTCACTTAGACAAGTGTACAGGTGCATTGAGTTGTAAGCAGCTGAATACGTCTCAGTCTTATAGACACGCAAACATGCACTCAGGCAAGACGAAGGCTTAGTCGTCAGTGGGCGTTATGAGATCACTTTAATGTCACTTACATGATTGATTATGTGCAGACACATGTATAGGCAAATACACAAATGACGAATTTACCTAGAGAAAAGTCAGTACTGATTAATAGACCTACCAATAAAAATTATTGAAACAGTTAAAGATCATTTACAACCTGACTTATAGGTTGGCAAATTGTATGTTGAATGAGATTTTCGTTGGAAAAGGCTTCTGCAAAGGCAAGCCGAAATAACCGGAGTAAAATTAATGACAGCGGGTGCAAGCATCATCTTTCAAAAAAAACAATGGCCGGGACATTAATTTGTTCCATGTCACGCAATATATCACCACAGCCAGCAATAATATTTTAGCAGCAAGCCAAATTCAATCAATCATTGGATAAGCAGTAACGTCCATTTGACTCAAAAGGAAAAAGCAATGAAAACGAAATCACCATCAGCATTAACAGCTCCGGAAATTAATCTGCGTTGTTACAACGAATAGGGTCCATAACTCATAACCAATGTGACAGGACTGGCAACACACATGGAAGAAAACACAGACGTTCGTCGAATGTCGCGAAAGTAAATTCCTGCTAAGAACACAATCCATCGACTGCATTTTTTATTCATACATTGAGATTGTCACCGACTCGCCCCCTCCCCCAGCAAACACAGGAACAACGCCACACATAACTAGTAAATCGCCCCAAACGACCTACAAAAATTCCCATGATTTCTGAAGTTTCTCATGCATGAAACTATAGTCAGATGCGTTTTTACTCACGTAATCGAACGGAAAACAGGGACGTTTATATTTAAGGCGTCGCAAATGTGATGCGAAGAAATAGCGAAAATAATTGGCGATTAGAGCTAATCGGACACAAATTTTTTTCCAACAATTTTTCATTAAAATTTAGCATGTATAACGCTTGAATGCACTAGACCTTGATAAGATTTATATAAACACACACACGCATATATATATATATATATATATATATATATATATATATATAATATTTTGATCTAAGTTGGTCACTTTACTTTCGGGCACTGTAGATAGCCACGAATAAACGTGAATCAGGTTTCATTTCTTTTTCAACATTACAAAAAAAACAATAGGAGTACGCTACAAAGCTGTAGTTTACACACGCGTAAATCGGACTTAATGGACCAGATTCTGATAATTAATGATGGATGATAGTAGATAAGATGTATCGATATTGATTAGCGTAATTAAATTAGGATCAAAATTTCGATTAATATAATTAACAAATAATTGGTTGCGCAAGTGGTGGTAATAGAAGTAGTCTTGCATACATAATACTTGACTGGAAATGTTGGCTGCACAATTTCTATGCAGTCAATAACTTTATCTGTTTTTAGCTTTCTCCACACCCATAAATATAGACAATAGAATTAAACAATAATCTATTGCGCAGGCGGTGGTAACTATTCTTTAAAACAAGTTTGCGAGCTTGAAGTAAACACCAAAACCAGTATTTAACCAGTCATCGTGCAACATAACAAGACCCCTGCCAGTCACAACGCACTGACGCGTTTCGACCTTCCACGATCATCATCAGAGTACGACGGCACACTGACTAGCGAGGATCAAACAACATTGAAAATATATGGAAAGCACCTCTATTAGTCTTGCATACATTTTACAACTAGTCAGTAAGCTAGTCAATTTGCCGTCATACTCTAATGATGATCATGGAAGGTCGAAACGCGTCAGTGCGTTGCGACTTGTGGTAGTTTTGTTATGTTGTACGATGACTGGTTAAATACAATAGGATTGGTGTTTTTTTCGACTAAACTATTTGAAATTAAAATTTAAATAATAAAAACCCTTATACTGGAAAAGTACTTTTTTCGTATTTTAATATCAATTGAGGAGAGTTATTTCGAAATTATCCAGTAATTTTCCTTTACTTTAGGTCATGCAGCTATTGAGAGTCTGTTTTCCCAATAAAAAATTGAAGAATGACAGACCCACCCGATCAGATTGCAATATAATATTCTAATTTGTTAAGAAAATTACATTGCTTTTCGGTAGCAATTGGCAGATTGGCAAGGCCCACATTTTCACAAAAAGATTTGGTTAAATTTATTGATTTGGAATTAGACGTATAAAATTAATTACCAATTTCCACGTGGTTCTAGTTCCCGAAAGGTGATTGTCATTTTTGAGCAATTTTAAATATATTTACCCGCAACAGAGTGAAAGCTGTTTCCTAGACAGATCTTCAAGATTGTCAGTGAATTTAAGCACGACTTTAAGTCGGCTTGCCAAATATTTAAATTTATATCTAATGTGTTATCGAATATTTCCGTTAGGCTGAAATATCAACCAGGAACCACACAACCCCTTGATAAGGCAGAGTTGTTACAAACCCGAGACAAGAAGTCTAATCACCCGCAATCATTTAAACTCTGAGAGCGGTTAAAATATTGTGCGGCATTGCAATCTCATGATTAATCCTAGTAACCAAGTTTTCTGGAATTATCACCACTGAGGTTCGAATTAAAGAGGGATAGCATTATGTCAAAATTTAAAATTTTCGATGCCCTGTGAAACAAGAAGTTGTTAACTGAAATATTCAAATGTGCACACACGCTATTTTAATGAAAAGTGCATCTAGCCTTTTACACTAAATTGTATTTGAATCATACACTGTTTCTTTGCCGGTATTGTCTTCGACAAAATTATTTATAGTTTGAAACTTTCTAAACGGGAGGGTAAAAAGTTGAAAATCTCCACTTTACCAACAAATGGAGAATAATATGCCATTAAGTAATTGCAGATCTCTATTTAGCTAGTTGAGCAATAGACTGAATAAGGTTTTAAACAGAAAAATGCGTACAGCTATTCTATTACACTTTTTTTTTAAATTATTTACTTCGAGTTAATAAATTGCGTGCGAAACACTAAACAAAATAAATTCGACCAAACGCAAATTAATTAACTCCCGTCACAAGTAAGACCAGGCTTTGTCATCCACATAACAGCACAAACTAACCGTAGATACTCAGCGATTTTGCTAGAATTAAGATAAAAATAATTGGAGATCTATTGTTTTACATCCATTTAATTTGAAAAAATAACTTTGGCGAGAAATAACGAAATTCTATTGTCAATTCTACGATTATACATCATCATGCTCAAAAATCTTAACAAAAACAACCGATCCTTCTATAATAATATCTTTGACGTTCAAATTAGTGGCATATTTCGTCTACTTTTTATTAATGACTTAGGTAAGATTCTTTTGTTTTCGATTTTGTAAATAATATTGCTCTATTTATTGCACTACATTCATCTTAATCTGCGCTATATTTTGAGTAGATATTAGTTGTCAAAAAATATTTTTTAAAGATAAAAATCACTTCAAATTGAAGTGCTTAAATTTATTATTTCTATTTTAGAGATCATTGTAATGTTTCTTGTTCGGTACGTTTTACCGGCAATAAATTCAAGTTTTTACGTACTCCTTTGAAGCAGCCTGTCTCTTATAATTAATATTTTAGTAGATTACAAATTATTTCTTACACAGAGTTCTTCCATGGTCTTTTCATCCACACAAAGCCTCAATGTGAGATATTCACAAAATTTCTTCGACAAATATATCTAAATTTAAAAAAAATTTCAGATCATTTTTGACATCTAAAAAACCAAAGTCAGCATGAACGGAAAGTATAATCTCATGCACATTCGTTTTGTGCTTACTGGCGACTCATCAGTAGGAGCCGGTATTACGCCCTTTAACCACTATATATTTGGTAGAAGAATGTGGAATAATATTATTCCACATTCTTCTACCAAATATATAGTGGTTAAAGGGCGTAATACCGGCTCCTATTGATGAGTCGCCAGTAAGCACGAAACGAATGTGCATGAGATTATACTTACCGTTCATGTTGCCTTTGGTTTATCCTTCTGGTCACAACTGAACTAATTTGTTACTAACTAGGTTCGCAAAACCTAATACATACTTGCATATATATTAGTTCTTCGCAACAAACAGCATTTAATCTAAAAAACCAGTCTGCACAAATTTTTAAGTATAAAATAGGGAAAAACCAGTCACCTTGACGAATTGCCTTTTCTAAACTAAAGGGTTCTTATTAGAATTTAACAGATTTATATATAATGGGATTGAAGTTTATATCAAGATCGCAACCTTGATTTAAATAAATGTTATTACCACTCTTGAAATTAGTTATCATTTAATTATACAAACATATATATATATATATATATATATATTAATAATATATAACATATCCGCTGGTAGTGTGGGGACTATGAAAGATTTGGGGTGCCTAGTTGGAACAATAGGCCTAAAGAACTACCATTATCGTTTCACATGAAAGAAAGGCCGCAAATTTTGGATGCACTTGAAATTTTTTGTAAAATAACGAAAGGGTTTTACTGGATAAATTGCATTCTCTACATTTTACGATGTTCAGTTTTTACGGAAAAATTCATATATACCAAGGTTGTTGTCCATTTCAATCTGGCAAAATAATTTAAATATTTGTTGTCAGTTCCCCCACGATATATGATCGTTTACTTTTATGTATTCTCATTTCAATACCAATTAGCCAGGTTGCGTGGTGTTTGTGGTTAAATAAGATTGAATGTAAATTTAGGATTAGGGAGAGGCAATTTCTGCACCACCCGAAAGAGAGGCCTATCAAAAAACGGCCAAGTATATAATTAAAAATTGTGTGTAGCGTGTGTCAGTGTCGCTCATTGGTTTGAGACGGAGAATTCGAAGCAGAGGTGCCCAAGTTTGAGCTATGTAAGCAGTAAACCTTAAATGGTATTTGAAGTGTTCTCGGGAGGGGGGAAACCGGTTTACTTGAGGAATTGCCTTTCTATATTATACGATGCCTAGATGATTTTTACAAATTTATGTGTAATCATCTTTTGTTTACACCAATGTTGCACAGTTAATTTGAATATATATTGATACCGCCCACAGAACCAATGACGCTTTAATTTCATAAATTTTCATTTTAATACCACTTCCTCAGTTAGTGTGGTGTCAGTCCTACAATAGCAGATTGAGGATCGCTAGGGGGAACAAATGGTTTAATGAGATGCCATTATACCTCCACCTGAAAGAAAGGCTAACCAAAATAACATTTTTAGCTTAAAAACGATATTTTCAATAGCGTGTGAGAGCGAAGCTTAGTGATTGGTGTCACGAATTTCAAAGCAGGCATGCCTAGTTCCAATTCCTATTCTTGGTAAATTTCGGACATACCTGAAATCTACTCGGTGAGAACAAACCGGTATACTGGATTTTTTTCATTTCGGTGCTTGGCTTATATTGATAAGTGTAAACTTAATGGAATTGGTATTTATATGAAGCTCGCTAACTCGATTTATAAAAAGCGTATCACAGCCCGTGTCATTAATAACCGTTTAATTATAGTTTTTTTTAGTTCAATTCCATTTCTGCAGGTAGCGTTGTGTCTGTTCTATAATTACGGATCGGACGTGACTTCTTGGTGCATTAGTTCTAAAGAGATGCAATATAGGCTTAGTGTTTAGGCTCACGTACTTCGTTAATGAGGTGCCTAAGTTCAAGTCCTGTGCGTGGCAAATACTGGACCGTACAGGAATAACTCCAAATGGGGACAAAAGCGATCTTAAAGTTTAATGTCATTGTCCAAATTGTACTATAATCTGTCTAAATTTACAAATGTCTATATAATGGGTATGGTGTTTATATCAAGCTAGCATCCGTGATTAAATAACTTAGATATATTAAGCTTTAACATGCGTGTAGCATTTATTCTAATTTATGAATTCATAAAAGGCAATATGCAGTAAAATAACGCGCTTTTACATCATCATTTCACTTTATGGACTGGAGAAATTGGAAAAAGTGATTCGTTGTATTTGAATACACGAAACGGTCGAAATAAATGGTGCACAAGGAATTTATATTCTTGTTCATCAATTAAGAAAAGGCATAAATGTACTTAGTTTTGCATAAAAGCGTCGAACAGAAACCAAGCATCTGAAAATATCCCGCTACCTTACCAATGTGTTGTTACCATATCCAGTTGTTTAAAACGTAGACCGATATCTAATTATGATTTCTACACGAGAAGAGCTTGCCCACCAACAAAGATACATATCACACGCGTAATAAAGCGAAATGTTGCAGTCTAAACACTATTGAGAATAAGTTGATGCTTAAAGTTAAATATTCAAAATACAGTTATATGGGTAATAGATGGTTATAATGGAATTTTTAGACGTTTATGAATTTCTTGCATAAATCTCGTCATTTACATGTCGGATGATAGTGACCGTGATAGCAATTGAAGTTCGCCAAGTAAATTGACAACAACAGTAAATATAGAAATAATTTGAATTAAATCTTACTTTAAAAATTGTACAAACGGGTCACAATGAAGATTGTGTCTATTGCATGAAAAAACAGTCTGGTTTTGCAATGAACACTGCAAGTATATAAAGGTAGTGTAAAAACCAAATCTCGAGCAGTTTTTTATGATATTTTATCTAAATAAATATTTATGTTCAATTTTTTTTTAATTTCAAAGATATAGATGATTTATTTCACCTTAGAGGCGACGTTCGTAACATTTTAAACAAAATTCTTCATGGACCGTGCGTTTTGTTCTAGGTCATACTTTTTAAAGGAACTTCAACAATTAAATTTAGCCCAAATTTATTATCAAATATGTTTGTAGTTTAAAATTTAACTTAAAATAGAATAAATTATCCTAAATCGTATTTACCAAGAGAAGTATTTAATTTCTTAAATACTTTTGTATTCTGTTGCATTATAACCAAACTCAAACGCACGCATAAGGATCCACATACCAGGGCCCGTTTTTTGAAGAACAATATTAAAATAGTGCAACAGCAGAAAAGTATACAGAAAGTATAATCTCATATATTTTCCATCTAAGGCAGTTGGGTTTTAGTAACAATTTTGCGTAAATCAGGTAAAAACCAATTTTGTTTCAGATCTTGGAAGTGAGAGTAGATTATGGGCATTTTTCCCATTTTAGGCTTTTCTTAAATCAGATTATTTCTTGAATTTAAGCCTACTTAACCCAGATTCTTTACACTCATTTGATGAGAGATATCATCCATTTATATTTTAAAAATGGATTAATTTTAATTATATAATGTAATTATAAGTTTAGTTTGAGGAATAACACAAATAACTCAAGTATAAAGAACCTCAAAATTCGTGTTACATTTAAACAGCAATGTGAAAAATGTAACTATTCTTGTTCTCGATACTTGTTCAGTTTCTATTAGTAGGGTGAGTGCTAAAGTTCGTCGTTAAAAATATTTTATTGAGTTACTAACGCTACCTGATATTTCTTCTCGTCAGTGTTATATTTTAAGTGAAACATCTGTATTAATTGCCATTTTTGCATCCCCTTCCTATTTAAGTTGTATTTGTAAAGTTTCGCTAAACGCTAAAGGAATTTTTCACAACTTCCTGCTCAATTTAATACACCGTGAATTGGTTTGAATTCGTTCGTCAAAGTCAAGATGTTACAGTCGGTGTGACGAAATACACGACGAAATTCAAAATCGTAAAATGTCCAGTCATAAGCTGACGATATGATTCTCATTATTTGGTCACGAAACGAGTCAAATTTATTTCATTTTATTTTGTTTTAATTCAAATAATTTCATACGGTCTCTAATTTATCTCAACCCTTTTTTATTCTATTGAGTACGACAATATTCACCTAAATGAAAAACATTTAAAAATTAGGCTTTTTCACACAGAATTAAATTTTAATGAAAAATTTCCTCTTGTTTTAAACTGTTTTGCTTAAAAAACACATCACGTGTATAAGCAAATGTAAGGGCTATAAAAATAACAAAGAAATGCAACCATGTAGTGTAAAAAATGTTGGAAATATCCAAGTGAGGCTCGACACAATGTCCGTTTTGAATGAAGCTAAATAAAATCATACTTCTTGCATAATATTTCAGTAGAAAAATATTTCTTCTACGTTAATGTCCATTTTTCCTTCACCTTTGTTCATTTCAAACCAGCATATGCATCAATATACTTGCAGTTTGACCACGTATTCACATTGTTGTAAAACATTAAACTAACAAAGCTTAGGACAGACTCATTATTCGAAGGATCATTTGCTTATGAATGTATTTTATGTCATGCTGTGCACGTATGAGTAGAACTTATGCCACGCCAAATTTATGTTTTGTGCAGATATTCAACAAGGTGTCTAGGTCTACATTATTTGTTGTACGCATGGATATTTATGTATAAAAAAGCAAACTTTCGAAATAATGCATTCATGCTTGCCTTGTTACAGCATTATTTAGAATTATTTAAATGAATTTTACCATAACCTACAGATAAATGCTTTCTTCTATTAAAATATTATTTAAAAATATTGTGCATAACGTTAGAGGTATTTTTTTCTATTTTCATAAAAATCTGTTGTTTACACACTGTTTGATTTATTTGCCCATTCTGGGCGAAAATAAATGCCGCCTGCGTGGTCGTTCAAAATTATTCGCAGCGTCTTCTTCTGCCGCCAGTTCGTAGAGAAGTTCCATGTCGGCGTCATTTAACTCTTTGTTATCCGTAAAACGTTTCCCAAGCCGTGGTGATATGAAATGCCTTCGACGCACCCGTTCGAATCTGCTTGTCTCCTTGTCGAGGTCAGCCGACGCACTCGAAACCTGGACTAAGGCCAACATACAGGCGAACGCTACGAGGAGAACAAAACGATTCATTTCTTTGTTTCTTCCGAAAATCTAGAAATCAAATCAACAAAAAAATTAATTATGATGCGAAGAAGAGTTATGTTGAGTTTTCATTTAGTACGTATGTTCACAATAATTAACTAAAAGGTAAGAATTAGTTATAATTGGAAAAAATAAATTGTGTGGCATTTCTATCGACCTGGCAGTTGTAATTTGCAGTTTAACCTGAAATAGATTCCTGTATGGATAGAGCATATAATTTTGCCTGAGTAGTTTCACACTCTTCCTAACACTAATTGTTAGACTTTAGTTCACAGCTTAATTTCTACTGTGCACTTTACGAACTGGAAGATCAAGTAGCGTCATCACAATTTCGTTCTTGCCATTAATGAAATTCAAATCGATATTTCGATTTCATTAGTCAAATAGTTTAGTCTGTGATGATTGGCTGGCATATTTTTAGCCAAATTTATATAAAACGGTATGTTTTGCAATAATTTAGTTCCCTTCAATGCGTGTTTAGAGCGCTCGGGCAAATGTACATTTGCAATTGTCTGGTGATGTCGACGTTAATGCACTGTTTTGAGCCGCGTATACACTGCTTTCCTGGATTGTCGGCACATTTAATCGCCCAACTGCAGAAGACATCCAGAGAGCAGTGTGGCCATTCTACACCTTCTGAGGTCTCTCCGACCGTCCACAAACAGTGGAATTCATCACACCTGCTATATTAAGATCCATCACGTTAAACTTGATAAATAATATATATGGGGCATAACAGTAGAAGTGGGAATATAAAACACCAACTTTTATTGATCACATAACAGAAATATCGTGCAAAGCAGCTAACGACAAAGAAATTCTACTACACATTTAAGTAATAAATTAAATTAATTCACAAATTTTGTTTATAAAATAATTTTTTTAATGTAGACATTGTATTTTCATTCTTTATTTCATTGTACTTTATTTTTATGTAGACTTCGTTTAAAGATAAGCCGCTTTTTCAAAAAAAACTAAGCGATCATATAATTTGATTTTTAAAATATTTGAATTAAGGTAAAATCATTCGCCACAAAATATGGAGGCATAAATATACAAAAGGAGATTCTAATTAGATATAAAATTTAATTATCCATAAACATCGTAATTATATAGAAGTGGCTAAAATAATATTTACGAATAAAAATTAATGTGGTATAAAATTTGTATCGTACCCATAAAAAATAACCTTACTCACCGGTTAATCTAGTAAATATAATTATTATTTGCAAATTCCTAAATAATTTATGTATATATATATACATATATATATATATATATATATATATATATATATATGCTGAAGCACTTATGGCAGGATTTGAATGGTGTATGTCGTAAATATAAGCTAAGCATTTTATAATATATATAGGTAATTCGTCATATAGTCGGGCTTTCTCCTTGTTGCTTTTTTGTCAAGTATTTGCCAAACATTGCGTGAATAGGGCTCCAAAATTGACACATTTGTCTTTTAGGTATTTAAATATCTCGCATAATAATAAACTTTAGGTTAACTGCAATGAAACTGTGCGGTTGAATTAAACATACTTCAAAAAAATTTCAGTGTTAATTTTTAGCACCACTGGATTATTGATAAATTCATAAATGAATGGCATGATTTCTGGAAATCCCCGTGAGGATTCAAGTAAAATGATTTCGTTCGCATGGTTCTGAGGAAGTCTATTCCTATTGTTGGGAAGCATACCGATACATCTAGACTTTACTAATATAAAAATTTGTTTTTGGCATGTAGTCATATGATGAGATTAAGATTTAATTAAAGTTTGAAAAATTTTCTATGTAAATTTGACATACTTCACATTACAAAACATCATAAGGTGTAAATACCAATCCCATTGTATTTAACCATTCGTCGAACAACATAGCAAAACTACCCCAGTTGCACGTAGTTTTGCTATGTTGTTCGACAAATGGTTAAATACAATGTGATTGGTGTTTACTTGAAGCTCGCAAACATGATTTAAAGAATTGTTACCACCACCCACGCAATAAATCATTGTTTAATTGTATTATATATATATATATATATATATATATATATATATATATATATATATATATGTGTGTGTGTGTGTGTGTGTGTGTTGCGAAAGCTGCAAATAGTTAATGTTCATGACTGCATAGAAATTGTGCAGTCGACATTTCCAGTCACGTACAATGTATGCAAGACTGCTAGAGGTGAGATCCGCATATTCAATTTTGTTTTCCTTATGTAGGCAATGCGCTCTGATCCTCGATAGTCAGTTTGCCGTCGTACTCTTCTGATGATGATCAAGGAAGGTCGAAACGCGTCAGTGCGTTGCGGCTGGCGGTAGTTTTGCTATATTGTCCAACAACTGGTTAAATACAATGGGATTGTCGTTAACTTCAAGCACGAAAACTTGATTTAAAGTATTGTTACCACCACACGCTCAATCAATTATTGTTTTATGGTAAGTTGTAGACTAACATGATACAACTATTTTCTTTTGCATACATTTATGTGGTTCGTATTCTGACAGCCTTCAACTCAGTGCAGGTTGCACTTGACTTTATATGATTTTCCCAAATTCCCAGAATCTAATTACATATAACTTAATGTGAATATTTCAATTGAATTTTGCCTTCCACGCTAACAGATAATGTTTTCCTGTATTAGCAATCAAAACTAATTTAGCTGAAAGCTATTCAAGTGATCACCACGGAGCGCAACGTCATTTTTGTGTGATTAATTACCACTTAATAAACACCGGCTTTGCATCAACTGGTCGCACATTATATAGAGGTTAATTATATTATTAGGTTTATATTTATCGTAAACCTGTGGCTAGTAACCGTATTCGGTAGGAGAATTACGCACAACGTGCAACCCAGGTTGCTAACAGTCAGATGAGCAATTACGAAATACCCTAACAAAAAATATCATATATAAATCGTATATACACTTCAATAAAAGTAGGTACTGAAATGCAAATATTACGTTGTACACGTTTTATTATGGAAGACTGATCTGCAAAATGTGCCTTCAGTTCTCCATGTGAGCGACAAATCGTCCTCTTCTTTTTCAATTTTAATGCGAACAATCAGATGCTACTTGTTGAATTTTTTAAGTAGTTCTGTGAAAGCACACGGCCATCACAGACAAGAATCTATAACCAACATGACATTTGTATAATTCGTCTACTCAATAGTACAGAGCCTTTTCGCACTAACATGCACATAAACTTGTCGGCCATGAACGGGCGAAAAAAGCGAACCCAACACTAGACTATTCTTATACCTTTATAGTTGACCATTGAAAATAAACATGATATATAAAAAACAAAAATAAATTATTTATTCTTAAATTGCTGCGTTCAGCTTATAATTTCGGAATAACGCACAAAATCGATAAGTACCTTTGAGATGCTATTAGCAGGTAAGGAACAAACATAAATTTAACGCATCCAGTGATATTAACGTTTAACTTATCTACAAATTCAAAAGCATCATTAAAGCAGTATTCAGATTATAATGATATCTCACTGACTTTTATAGCTAAGCCAGCTATTTTGGCAAATCACGCATTGGCTTATTTTTCGTAAAAAATGGTGCCAACAGAATCCCATATTTGTGCGTCCTCGATAAAGCTTCCAATCTATGAGATCAGACTGGCCTCAGTTGTATGTGTTCTGCATCTACGTTCCGTCCATCTTGTGGCAAGTAGTATAATTCTGTCGAACATGCATACTCAGATTTTTTCCTTTGCGTGAAACACTTTTCAACTTGTCAATTTAGACCAGATATCAAGCAATTCGATTTCGAATCATACTAATCACTATCTATGACGACCAAGGCAGATCCTGTATTTAGCTGACCGGGACCAAATTTAATATTGGTCGTAAATGTCGACAAGCTTTCCTTCGAAACATTTTGAGCTGCCATCAATTTCCGCTTTAAGATCTGATAACAGAACGAATATCGATTAAAAAACTGCTCCAGCTTCTATAGGATTTTCGTTTCTATGAATTCGAAAACTTTTTTCATAGGTGAGAGCCTTTCTTTCTAATGGAATCAGTTTCATTTTCGAATAATTACTTGATCAGGCGATTTTGCCTTATGTGAGTGCTTTAAAAATTTTAACGTTTCTAGTTTAGATTATGTACCACGCCATTGCATAATTTTAAAAACATAATTTTAGCAAACAAACGTAGATTATTTAATAAAATATGAGTTGATTTGACGTCACCGCTTTCAACACAGTAAATTATCTAATGATGAACATTGTCCCCGTTGTACAATAAGCCTGAATGTTTCAACTTTAAAAAAAAAGAATGCGGGAAATGTTGAGTCTCACAAAATTGACTGTAAAAACGCCCTCTTTCAGTTCCGTAGCAAATTTACATCACAACTTAAGAAAATTATCATATTCCACGACAATGCTTGCAGAGTAGTTTGACTTTGTAAAGAGACAATATTATTCCTAAATGTGAACTCTTATGGTTAACTCTTATATGACAGTGAATCATTAGTCAATTTCGGCCTTTTTATGGCTGTTCATGATGATGATGATGATGATGATGTTTATGACGATGACGATGATGATGATGATGATGATGATGATGATGATGATGATGATGATGATGATGATGATGATGATGATGATGATGATGATGATGATGATGATGATGATGATGATGATGATGATGATGATGATGATATTGATGATGATGATGATGATGATGATGATGATGATGATGATGATGATGATGATGATGATGATGATGATGATATAAGAGCGCATTCCTCTATCATATTAATCGTTTAACTGGAGAAAGAATTAAATAATTACTATTGTTTTAAAATTTTCAATGATTCAGGTTATAAGTAAACATGAAATGTAAATCCCAACTAAGAAATTTCAAATTGAAAGCATAAAAAACACAGTTTTGAAAGAAGCTTCAAAAACCACTGGTAAAACCATTTGATATAAAAAAATTATTGTTTGCACATTTCCGTACAACAATTGTTGTTTGCGATTGCCATTAAATAGGCAGGCATTCTCACAAATCTAGACATAATAAGAAATGAAACGCGTCTCAACGGTACGTTGCACTATTCACAGGATCAAATTTGATCTTTTTACAGACACAACATTTATTTTGCACATTCATATTATTTATCGGGTCCGATAAGCGTGAATATAATTTTCAATTGCACCTGTCCAAATATACGCTGTTCAAAATTAAACAAACTAAAATGTGGCAATAGCCATCTTAAAGACAATGAATGAACAAAGGGTCTTATCTAGGGCGGACATTATTTCAACAGAAATTCCTCACAGAAGCACTTGTATAAGGTTGAAGCTTCTGAGGGGTTAGAAACGTTGCTTCAAGGACGGACAAATCAAATGAACAATATAACTGCAGAATTAGGCATAATTAATTTTCGTCTGGACGATACTCTGATAATAAACACTGACGATATCCAAGTGCATGGCCCATCCAATATAGGACACAATAATTTTGACCGCGCCGAAGAAAACTCACGAGTAAATATGCCGGCCTTTTCAGCCGAATCGACGAGTTATTTCAGACCGTCATAAGAATTAAAGCCCATGCTGCACCACTAGATATGGAAGCAACTATTGTGCGTGTGGCTGTCCAGGAATTAGTGGACCGGACAGTAGCAGTCCAATTGGAATTGCCGGTTGACCTCACGTATGAAGAGTACAAAAGACGCGTGTTGGATCATTTCCGGGCCAGGCCTCAGGAAGTGTTCTCAGAATTATACAGCCTGAAACCATTACTGGGTGAGATGCCCTTGGATACCATGGCACGTATCAAGAGGTGGTTCTCGAAGCTTACCGAGTCTTTACCCGGCTTGCAACCACATGAGGCTATCATGTTCATGCAGCTGGAACTTACCAGATACAGTGCAATATCCAGCACCCAGGGAGGCCTGGAAGAAGAAGTGTCTTGTGTTGTGCCTCCAAAATGTTAGAAGCAACATGTTTGATAATGCTCATTATTTACTAGATCTTATCTTGATAAAATTATGCGAATCTATTCTTTAGATTTATAATAGTAAATGGGGTTATATTTAATAATATGTACAAAATACTTTTACTACCTGCTTGCAGTTCTATAAAGTGTGCATGTAACACCAATTACTGATCACTTCTTTTCTAAATGTACTCTATAATTATCAAGATAAATCTATGTGAATAAGATCTCGTTAAAAAATGGCGATTTTTACTCGTATAGGCTAAAACATTTCTTATAAGGTAGATATGATTTCTTGTGAAACGTAGTTAATTAAATGCGCTACAAATTTAAAGCAGAATTAATATTAATATGATTCTTAGTTATATTACTACCATTATTATTAATGTTAATATTATTATTGTTTTTATTGCTATTATTACTATTATTACAAATGGGTTCTTCTTTATGTTGCGAATGAATTAGAAGATCATTTCGTTATTTTGACTTACATTTTTGGACGATATAGATGTGATCGAACTGCTGTCATATGAGTATATTCACCCTATCTTCTTTCACTACTATCTCCTAATTTTTCATATTTGGTTAAAGTTATAATTCTCGTAATCCATTCACATGATAATTTGCATAGAAGAAAGGCAGACACGAAACTCACTGGTAGATAATAATCACACATCTCGGGGATACATATACAATCAACTTACTGAATGTGATTATCATAGATATAATTTTACTTACAGTGGCGATATACTAAAAAAAAATATTTCCCACAAAATTTGAAATGTCAATTGGAAGTGAAATGATGCACCGATTTAGATAGAATATTCGCATTCATAAATTTGCAGTAGTGTGCAAATAATTAGTATTTTTATTTTCGAAGAGGGGAAGTGCTTATCTGTAACTTTATTTATCTAATTAAATGAGCAGCTGTTGAGATATGAAGATAAAAATATAATATTTTTCGGAAATTGTGTTCTTTATATCCGTCGATGTCCATGTTGCTCGAAATATTATTGCCGAATTAAATGAGGGAGAAGAAAAGTTCCCTTTGTTTCCTTTGTCAGTTAAAAGAAAAATGTATGCGTTTTTGGAAAAACTCGTTATTGCAAAATTAAAACATTACAATTCATTTTTCTTGTGTATGTCGGTCCACCAGAACACACAGAACACACACACACACACACACACATATATATATATATATATAAATATATATATATATATATGGTTTACTCGATAACAATAATATTGGTTGTTTTATTTTTTCTATTTTAGTTCAAGTTCGAAGAACAATAACATGAAGTTTTGTGATCAAAATTTTGGACAACGTTTATGTAGGCATTGGCATATGATTGAAAATGCGATCGTATTTTTATCTTCTGCATTGTTGACATATAAATTTAATATTCTGCACTTTGACGAATTTTGAAAATATTGGGTTTGCAAGTTTATTAATCTAGCACATTAAGTTAAATTTATCCTTGGTACTGTTTTTTAACTTTTCTGTAATTCAACAATTCATTTAAAATGGCATAAGTTTTTCATAGTTATACATAATTTGTTGCTATGAGCTAACCGTCTGGTCGATCAACTTACGTAGGCATCATCGAACAGACGGTTAATTACTGGAATGATTGAACATTGAAACTTAAACGCCTGTTTTAAAAAAAATGGTGAATACACGTCTGAAAGTGCGCAATATATCATTGAAGACTCACACGTATGTTCTCCAGTCGTAGCAGTTGAAATAATTTATGAATTCAATAAAAAAAGGGAACTAGTCATAAATGAAGCTTTATGGATAATCAAATTGCAGCCAGATTTACGCAAGCAAAAGAAGCGTGCTCACTCATTTAGCTTGAGATGGAGGAAATTATTATTTATATTCGCTTGTAGAAAATGAATTAAATAAGGAGGTAAAAATAGTTTGTTTTATTAGTAATTTGGATTTATGAGTACATCTTTGTTTTTGCTGTCTTCTATTGCAACATAACAAAAAATTTGATTTGTATTTTTAAACAAGATATTTTATATATTTTTTTAAATAATAATAAACCTAGTTAAGAAATGGCGAAGACATTTGAGGTAATTTAATCGAAAATTACACCTACGTGTTATACGGAGCGATATTGAAAGTCGTTCGCAATGGGAAAAAGTACAAAGGTATTTGCTACGCTTATAAACATTGCTGTGTCAAATAAAAAATGTGTCCGCGTTTTATATTCCACAGTTAATTATTATATTCCGATTTCATTTGATTTGATTTTTAGCCTTAGGAAAGGCTAATTAAATTTACATTAAGCTCGGTCAACATTGCCTCATTATAATTATTGTTTCGCAACTAATTTGGTAGAAGTCAACAAAATAATTTAGCATTTATATTATTATTTATTCTACACGTTTCTATCTGAATAAATAGTACTTACATATTGCAGTCGTGAAATCATTTGCTTTCGGAAAGCCAAAAGAATTTTTAATGTAATTTTTTATTCATTTTGCATGAATAATTTTATTAAATAATGTTTACTCCATAAAACAATATTGCGTGTGTCCTAACCCATTGGCCTATAAACTGAACTATTAAAAATTGTGACAGAAAAATTGAATGTACCAATTATCAATAATTTACTCGATATATCCCTCAAATCAAGTTTTACAGTCACGTGATTGGAATAGAAATTTTTTGTGGAATTCTAGCATATGCAATGTAAAATTTTACACATTAGAAATTATTTATAAAGCAGGACAATAATTTTGTATAATTAGTTGCTCTTTATTCATTTTGACGTTGAAAACGTTAAATTAACTTTTAAACTGCATAACAAGTAAGAAGCTCCTTCCTGAAATCCCGCAAATGTCTCTACAAATTGCAGAATACTAATTTATGCTTTAAAATCTTTATATAAAATTAAAGTTTCAAGGCGGGATATAAAACAATTTTTGCCTCTGTAGTCAATCATTGTATACGGTTGCGAATGCAATACGTCAAGTGAAACGAATGCGTCCTCATTGGGACTTTCAAGTACTTTTCATAATTTCTATAACCGAGTCACCAACTTTGATGGATATTTATAGAATCTTGTACTCGTCTATTGTGCCAATCATTCGCGCGGTTTTGGTGGCGCAATGAATGAGTGCAAGACTCAAAATCAAATGTGTCACGGCTCAAGCTCCATTTCGGCATTTCTGGAAATTCATGTAGAGGATGAAACCGGTCAACTTGATATAATTCATATGAAACACTATGCAACGTTTTGCATGTAATCCAAACCTATATTGACATTAATATTTTGTAGGAGAGAGAGAGAGAGCAATGTTTCACTCAATTTTTCTATTAATAGTTGTGCGTATACCGTGGCAAATGTGTTTATTACTGAATCTCATCTCAGTTGTCTAAATTTCAAAGTAAATAAAAGGCACATCATCTACACATCCTACATTCTCCGAAAAAAAGCTCATGAATAATTTGGACCGAAACTAAATGAATTGGCAAATGAAATTATATATTTTTGCTTATTAAGAATTTGGCAGATTCATCAGTTCATATCTTATTTAAATATTTTTATGTACGCAAGATCCAATAAATTATATAGCACAAGTTAATTCTACGTAAACTGAAATATAAAAACTCTCCCGTTAGTGTGGCTTTTAAAACGAATAGCTGATTATGCTTACAGACGTGCAAATCAATAATCTCACACAACCCCAACAATCTCAACGGGCTTATTTTGCTTGTCGTTCAAAAAAGATAGCTACTTTCCAATGTCTGCTAATACCTCGCAAAAATGCGTCAAATTCCGAAAAATATGTGCTTTACCCTACTGCATTGAAATCATGCAATTAACATACCAGTTAATTGTGATACATATGGTTTCACGAATATATTCGGATGCAACTTGACTTTTAAATTATTTTTATTATTAAATTTTACTTATGTCTCCTGTGGAATGAATCCCTGTGGAAACCGAAAAAGACAAAATAAGGCCCTATATACATGTGACTAGAGATTCACGATCGCAATTACAAACAGTCTGATTAATTCAGACAGCAAAAAGCCACATGTCCCTTCATTCTGCTCACGTTATTACTTTTATGCAAAGATAGATTTTATAACCATTAATATGCTTCTGCAGACTCATTAATTTAATTTTATATAAATACAAATTACTTGCATTAGTTCTCACTTTAGTGTTCGTGAATGCCATCGACAATCATTCTTCAAAATGCGTTGTTTATTTTGCAGCAATTTTCTAACTGTTACAACTGTTTGCCTTAATTTCACTTTATAGCTCTTGTAGAAGTTTCAAAGGATAAATGCTTCAATTTTAAAAGTTTACTAATCGAGTGCATTAATGGTACATTAGTCCACAATTATGAAAATCAATAATTGTTAATGTAATCGCGTTTGCATGATATGAGTTCACTAATGCAAAAGATAAAATAATAGACAATAGTTTTCCAAACTAAAGACATACATACATAAAATTTAAAGCTATATTTTTTAATGTAAAAATCTCTCAAAAATGTGTTTCCTCAAAAAAGTGTTCGAGAATAAACACTTTTTACGTAAGTACATAATGGCTTTTAGCAACTAATTGCTCGAAAATCTCAATTTATCTGAGTATAATTCTGTTTTTGCTGGTCAATTCAAAACTATTTAGCAGAAACCTCAAAATATTTTTGAAAAACTTGTCCTAAGAATTGAAACTCAACGAGTGATTGCAGTAGTGATTAGAGCTAAAACACATTTTTTCCTATTATGTGATAAACAAGAAACAAAAGTTTATTTCTCTAAAATTTTGTCATTCTCTCAAAACATTTACTCCAACGAGACCAGTTAATTTGAACATCAGCGTATTGATATATTTTATATTGACATAATTTGGAATTTATCTGACCTATTGACCTAAATCATGTGAAACCCAACTTGTTAGGTAAGTAAATCTCTTCCGCACAAGATTTATATCGGGTTGCACTCAGATCTTATAACATTTTGTACTTCGTAAAATATTGCACATTTAATGTTTTGTTTCAAAATAAAAGCAATATAATAGGGCATTACAAAATATGCATTTTTAGATAATGATGAAAGAACATGTATAAAAATATACAAAGAATACTGAGATCTTTTAAATGAGTGAGGCATTATTAAATTAACTTTTAACGGATTTACATTGATCTCCCTGTTCATTCAATTATTTGTTATACTTTGAATCTTATTTTTTAGTTAATTACTTCCTTCAGATAAAATTTTAGAGCTATATTTTAAGTATAATCAATTACTGCTTAATTGTATTGCCTATATATCTGTGTTTGGGGCGAAATCTGAAAAAAGTTAATTTTCGTGACTGCATAGAAATTGTGTAACTGATATTTACAGTCAAGAATAATTCATGTGGAACTACTAGACGTGAGAGCCACATATCTAATTTTGCTTTCCATATTTATGCAATGTGGTTTGATCCTTGCTCGTCGGTTTACTGTCGCGATCTAATGATGAGCATGGAAGGTGAAAATGCGCCAGTGTGTGTGACTGGTGGTATTTTTGTTATGTTGGTCAATAACTAGTTAAATACAATGGGCTTTGTGTTTACTTCAAGCTCGCACACTTGATCTAAAGAGTTTTTACTGCCATCCGCTTTGATTAATTCAAAATTTAGATTTCGACTAGATGTATACTCTCTTGGTATAAAAATATATAATTTGATTTCAAGTTAAGTGGCGGGACTTTGTTCGTGTTTTTATTGGAAGCATAAGCTCAATATTGCATCGGATTGCAAAGGCAATTCATCCAGTTGACCGGATTCGTCTTTATGGGGAATTCTTCAAATAGTGTTTAGAATTTGACGCGAACCTGATACGAACCTAGGCACATATGCATCGGAATCGGACACTATCCACTGTGTCACATGTTCCGCATATTGCATGTTATTTGAAATCATATACCAGCTTATGTTTTCTCTCTATGATTTCGTTCGCGTGGAACCAATTTTAAAAATATTGATTTTCAAATAAACACCACAATTAGGAAGATACTGGTCTGTTGGATGAATTGCCTTTGTTATCTAAAAGAAATAATATTGAGTTAAAACCTGTAATACAAATATTAATATAATCCTGTCATTGGACTTCAAATTATATATATATATATATATATATATATATATATATATATATATTCATAATTTAATTCTAATATATAACCAGAACTCATATATCATTTCAGCATCATAACGATTAGCACAGACCAGAAATTAAATAGCATTTTTCACCATTTTAAAATGCTTGCACTATAGACAGTCTACATGTGTACACGCACACACACATATATATATATATATATATATATATATATATATATTTATATATATATACATATATATATGCCAGTCCCATTGTGTATTTCATATTCTATCTTGAACATAGTTTAATTTAATCCGGCAATATATATTCCGCAACCATGCCGTTATGGTTCTTTTCAATGTCACTTCTCTATGCGTTCTGGTGTCTATTGAGTAATAGCAGATAGTGAATGGTTTGTTTGAATGTGATTTATCAATTTATGTCACAGTGGATCTAACAGAAATGTACATTGACCAAATATACATTTTTTAGACAAAGATAAACTGAGTGCGATGCATAATTTTTTCAGTGACGTGGGGCATGAATTATATCAATAAAAATTAAATGGATTCAGATTTGATTAACGTCTGCGGCAATTCATACAATTACTGATGAGTGCTCAATAAGGACGAAACCTGTTTAGCTTACTCACAGCAGTTGCTAACTTACGCAGTTATTAGCTTATGTCGCCAACAAATATAGGCACATATTAATATATATTTCTATTTGTTTTTAAATTTTAACTGTTGTAAGCCACATTGAATGCGTGATTTTCAAAGCATAACGTATTTAATGTAACTCTAAATTCTAGGCTTATTCACATATTCTTTGAAAATTTCTACGACAATATCAATGATTACTCTTACTGAAATTCGGAAATTTTTTAGCAAAATAAATTATTATAATGATAGCACTTCATTTTGGAATTTCATCTAAATTACATTCATAAAAATTAAAATGATTTGTTTCTGGTAAATTGCGGCAAGCCTAGCTATTACTTATATATGTGTGATATCATTTTACGTTAACTTTATATATGCGTCACTTTACTTTTTCGCGAATAAGTCTGTGGCTAAAGAAAAACTAGAAACAATTTCGGTTGCAGAATAAATCTTTCCAACTTGCCCTATTTTTGGTTTCTTTAAAAAAAACTTGAAATACTTTCAATGTGTTTTATTGGGTGACATGTTTTTTAAAAATAGGTTTTATTTGCTGATAATGTCCTAGAGGTTGTCTATGCAAAGTGTTCTTTTTAAGTATTCGAAAGTGCTTCGGAACGAATTGCGAATAAATGACAAAGGTAGTTTTTGTGAGGCAGTAAGCATTGAAGTTTTTGGATGGTTTTGTAGGTTTTATTGAAAAAAATCGTACAAGAACAAATATCTACAAATGATTATTTCTGTAAAAACCATACACTGCATTGAAACTTTAAACATTTATTGCATTTAAAAAGAGAAGAATAAAAAAAAGATTGACTTCCCGTTTAATGTATTATACATGAAGGATTGTTACAAGGACACCAATCACAGGTATACTTATTTTGATTTAGTTATATTTAAATTGTAGCTTAATTCGCATTATTTAATTTGCGATAGATATTTGATGATGTGCATGGCAGTTTGAAACGCGTCACTGCGGGTATCTGAACACAACGTCGATTGCAAACTAAATGTTTAGGAAGGATACTTTATCTATTTTACGATATTTTAATGCTTTATTTTAAATCTAGTTTTATTCTTGGTCACATTTTTACACTTTCAATTGATAAATATTTTAAAAAACGTAGCTCAGTGTCAGTTAGCCGCAACGATTAATTATCGTTTACACTCCTAAAATTGTTGGGTTCCTCCAATAATACTCGCTGCATGATAACGATGCGCTTTGGCATATATATATATATATATATATATATATATATATATATATATATATATATATATATATATATATATATATTATTAATGTATAACTATAAGTATGTAATGTATGCAAAGAGAAATCCAGCATTAAACAAGATCTAAACTTCCACTTATCTATTTAAATGCTTCCTTTATGGGCTTTTGTGAAAAGCACCCAAAGTGGCCGTGAATAGGAATTGGACCATCAGACCTTCCGTGTAAAAGTGGGCAACTCTGATCTGCTTCTGAAGGACACCAAATTGCATACAAGTACAGGTTAAGACGATCTTTGGTATTATGTTGCCATCTATTCTATTTATTTTTCGAGGGTATATCTTGCGGCAACAAGATAAATCTATAAATCCCTGATCTCCCATTGTATATTGGACACAATGTCTCCTAATGAAGTGAAGTGCAATTAAATTATCATTGCATGATTTTATCATAGTCAAGTTCTTTAGAGTAAGCACAGCATAAGAAAGCAAACAAAAACCATCTACAAGACCAGTTTCGTCCTTATTTATCACAACTTGATAAAGGCAAATATTGCAGTGTGCACAAATCTTTAATTGAAGAATTTGATTGATTGTTGAAAAATTCTTCTTTCGAGCAGAACATTCACGAATTACTTGTAACGTTTGCTTTCTGACAACTTCTATTTAAAAGTCATTCTGCAAAATTGATCCTCTTGATTGTTGTTTACGAAATAATAACTTACAATTTAACGAGGTTAAATCTTGCTGCAATAATTTATTACAATTTCAACATTCCGGGAGTGCAATAAGTATACAGGTGGAACATTAGCCCGAAATTTGCCTCTACGTGTATTGACCTGAAAGTAATCTATTCAATAAAGAATTTTTTATATTAATCCGGAAACGCATGGTTTTTGTGAATGAAGTGAATTTAAATTGCCCACGAAATTCATCTTTGGACCCAATTTACTTCGCTACGCATCAGAAATGCCCATTTGGGATAAACACTATCAAATAGAGAGGTTACATTTGTCTGCGTTCTCGATATTTTCTCCATTTCAAGTCTCTACCGTTATTAGTGATTTCAGTTTATTCATGAATTCAAATGAAAGATATTTGATTTCCGTTTATAAGATGAAATGCAAAAGTTTTTAACTCATTGTAGCCCTATAAAAAGTTTGCTGAAAATCAAATTTTATTATTTAGTTTACTGATGTTGGAGTCAATTTAAACACGAATTTTAAAGCACATGGCGGGAAAAAAATTCAATGGCTTTTCACTCCGAAGTAACCAGAAATCTGTTCTATATTTTCGATAAAAATTTTTAAATGGTCTAACATTATATTAGTAACCTGCCTAAATATCTCTTTAAGATATTTATAAATATAAAACACAGAAGAATATTATTTCATTTTTTACAAAATGTGAAATAAAATTGGTTAAGTCCTCATCATGCGATAAGCAATAAATTTATTTCGCCTCAGTTGGTCACTGAATTTCATTGAACTCATACGCCAAAAAACAAATAAATTTTGCTTTAAATTCAACCGTAACATGAAAAGTTCTTGTTTTAAATGTTCATTTAATGTACATCTAGTTACGCAAATATTCCGAATTTTTTTTTGTAATTTTAGATAGGAAAATATGACAAAAGATAATATAGAAATGTATTGAAATGACTTTACCTCATTTATTTGCAAAAAAATGCGTTAGGAATTTGTTATTTCTCTTGCAACTACCTTCGCGTAAATTACAAAAAGTGGTGTTGATTTAAATATTTGATGTTTAAATCTTAAGGAAAAGTTCATATTAACAAATAAGTGCAATTTTGTCACACCAGAAGTGTAAACTCAAGTCAGCATGAATGGAAAGTATAATCTCGTGCACATTCGTTTCTTTTTTACTGACGACTCATCAGAGGAGCAGGTACTACACCTTATACCCACTATAAAGTTGAGTGTTGAATGTGGGAAAATAGGACTGTACTTTCATATTTGAACTAATCTATTACTAGGTACCTAACACCCACTATATATTTGGGTGAGGAATGTGGGAAAATAGGACAGTACTTTCACATTTGATCTAATCTATTACTAGGTACCAACACCTAATAACAAATTGCATATATATTAGTTTTCCGCCTCAAACATTATCTAAATGTAGTATAGGTCATCGTAACTGTGCTTGCAAGTAATAAATGTTTTTGTTATGAACTGACCATGGCCTTTATATAACTTAAGAAAATTCTGAACCCTATTATTCCACGTTCGAAATTTCTGGAAATAAATATTGTTTAAAAGCCACAATTATGACTTAGTATTCACAAATCAAAAATTTTGGGCAATAAGAGCTACAGTGGAAAACAGTTTATAGAATTATAATAAATGAAATCACTTGCATTAAAATTATAAAGAAAAATATTCACATTAATTCCATAAATGAAGATTTCTAGGTTGAAGTAAACACTAATCCAATATTATTTAACAAGTCGCCGAAGAATATAGCAAAATTAGAATCATTCATTCGCGCAATCAATAATTATCTAATAGTATTGCCAATATATATGTGGCGAAAGCCGTAAAAAGTTAATGTTCTTGACTGCATAGCAATTGTGCATCCGACATTTATAGTCAAGTACAATGTATGCAAGACTTCTAGAGGTGAGAGCCGCATATCTAATTTTAATTTCCATATAAATGCATTGCGGTTTGATCCTTGCTAGACAGTTTCCCGTCGTATTCTGATGCTGATGATGGAAGGTCGAAACGCGTCGTTAAGTGTGAGTGATGGTAGTTTTGCTACGTTGTTCAACGATCGGTTAAATACGATCTGATATGTGTTAATTGTAATCTATTGAACTTGATTTCAAAACATTTTACCGCCAACCGCGCAAATAAAGTTTGTTTAATTTATTCGTATTAATTTAAGGTTCGCATGGTGGTAGGTTTTTCAATATGTCTACGAATGGTACTGATTTGCAATTGAATCGCACTATCAGTGCGTTTATTACACTTGGACTTCTACTAATTTGTTAATCATGCGCAGTTCTATACGAAAAAACACAAGTTTTTCCCTGCCTAATGCATAAATACAAGTATATTTGTTATTTGCCATCTAAATATATTATTAATTAAAATACAAATTAATTTCAGAAATATCGAGACGACGTATCACCTTTTGGTAACTATATTTAGGAATGCTAGGCATTTACTTTAACATAAATGGGCTGGAATTTTAATTATCCCCTGATCGGAAATATCTGACTTTCATAAATAATTATAATTATGCCATTTACAGTTTCCAGTCTAGCGTTTTCGAATGAGCATAGATAACGTGTATTCGCGCCTCGTAAAATATGAAATTTAAAGCACGCTTACTTTACCGTTGAACTATTTATTTCTATATATGATGATGACATTCACTAATCATTCCATCATTGAGTGTGCGGATGGAGACAACAATTATTGAAATAAGGTTTGCGAACTTGATGCAAATATCAATCATATTATATATGTATATATATATATATATATATATATATATATATATATATATTATATATGTATATATATATTAGTCAGTATAACCTAAGCATTGTATAATGATGCAAATATATGCCATCCAGTAAACTAATTTCTTCCTTATTGGAAGCTCTTCACGTACTGTCCAGAATTTAACCGCAATGTTGGCTCCAGTTTGGGCCCAATTGCTTCGGCTTCTGTGCCACACTACCGCACAATACAAACAATTTTCAGTTATATACCAACTTTTGTTTTTGGTAAACCTTTCCTTCATGTGCAACCAATGTGAAATTGTTGTTGACAAAAATTTCCAAATAGGCACCCATAAACTACCTGTATACATCAGGCAACACGTTTTATCGGATGTGGGTTCGAATTGAAGATTTACGTAATTATACAAACAAAGTGGAACAATAAGGTTATACCCTCCGTTCAAGCAGACTTTGCCTTATATTTCTGGTTCAATTTAAATTAATTTGTCACTAGGTGCGCAAAAATTAATACAAAATTGCATAAATATTAGTTCTCCGAAACAAACCGTTTTTAACTGTTAAATATTTGATAAAATGATGTCGTGATTACCGCGAAAATTGCTACATGACATCGGTCAAGAACAGAGTGTAATGATTTGCTAAAGTAACATGTGTTTAGAAAAATTTTAAATTCTCATGTACCGACTCGGAAAACATAGTGTTGGTATAAGGTGCCATCTCAGTAACCATAGTGATGGTACCCTTTACAGGCTCGGTAAATATCATAAAGGGTGAGTTGGCTTTGAAGTCGCATTTTTAAAGAATTTATAGGCAGTTAGCTCCATCACTGCAGGTTAGCACATTTCTATAAGACATTGTACCGTCCTAATTTCCCACATTCCTCACCCAAATATATAGTGGGTATAAGGCTTAATACAGGCTTATACTATAGAGTCGCCAGTTAGCACAAAGCAACTGTTCAGATGCAAATATAACGTCCATTTTTGCTGACTTTGATTTATCCTTCTGGTCTTATATGAACAATTTTTTTTCAAAGTCCGTAACACCCAATACATAATTGCATATAAAATAATTGTAATGAGCAATCGCCCAAAATTATCACCATCTATTTACATAACATTTCTGAAACTGTACACCATAGCCTTGCGGCTACATCTTTGATTGTCTCATCTGTTAGTTTTTTGAATAAATTACAACTTAATCTTTAATTTTTAATTAATAATTTAAAAAATAAGGGTAAAAGCATTACTGGCAAAATTGGCCCTTTGGAAAGAAATCTGTCACATAAAATTTAAATTTATACCAATTAAAAGATTTTTTCTAATTTAATATACAAAAATACCAATTGAAAAAAGGAATGCTAACTATTTGTTTCATTTCATCATGAATTTCTAAGAAACATAATTAAACCCAATTTGGTTCTTTATGCCTCTAACACTCTCATTCACGGAAGCCTAATAATTTCATTTACATTTTGGATGCTTTTGGTTTAATTTCATTTAATTTGTATGTTTCAGTTATTTTGAAGAAGTAGACTATTGTCGAAAAATCGGGAAAAGCATTCAACATATTCTCCATATAGAAATAAAATGATTGAAGAATATTAATCGCATAAAATAAAAACTCATTTAGATACGCGCTCATCTTATTGCGTATTTTTTAAGTTTCAATATTGATTTTCTAGTTTAAGAGTGAGAATTTTTTTTAAATTGCACCCTTGCATATTTATTACAATTTTCATTGATAAACTATTTCGTTCTTTGCTTATTTAAGAATACTGCTATTAATGCAACGTGCGCCTTACTTATGCTTGTTGAAAAATAATAAATTAGGGTTATACATAAAATAATCTAAGTTTAGCGAAATAATCAGATTTACAATATTACCTGTTAGAAATTATAAAATAAAAAAATGATAGCATTGTTGAATAATGTAAAAAATTGCAAATATTTTCATTTTGATATTGTAAAAATACACCTCCCATTCGTATTTTTATAAGGATGCATATGGAGCTAGTACTACGGGTATAAGAATGTTAATTACGTTGGCTAACAGCTTTCCTAACCGTAATTATTTACTTTAATGTTCCAGTGATATGTATACTTTATGGGAAAACGTCAAATCAATATTACTCACTAACGTCGTTACTAACTTATGTACTTACTTACTTACTTAAAATCAGTTTTGCAGATGTGTAGTCGAGAAAACTATGAACTTAACACTGACTTAGTAGGTACGTTACAAATAATGTCTTGTTCAAAAACGCAAATAATCGCCTGCTGCATACAAAATTTATAACATCTTCTTTAATGACAATATCAGCGCAAAATGCAGGGAGTTTGAATTCGCGAATCGATTGTTGGGACAAGTTTGGTGAATGTAACGTTGGATAATTAATATGGCAGTTGTTTTGTAGGCATACTGGGTGAAGAAATTAAAAAAAAGAATGTACTTTCTTTTTAAATGAACTGTTGGAATCGAAACGTTCTTTGTGTGTTTGATAAGAATGCCACAAAATACCTTTAAAGCTTAATATGTACGGAAAAATCAATGGCATTTAAGAAAGGAGGATTTGCTCAAAACATTGTAAATTCAATTTTTATTTTAAATCAAAATGATTTCTCGCGTTAGTTTGTCAGCCGGCGTGATTTATATTTACAGCAATTGACTTCGGTCCGCTGTGAAAATGATTCGATCCTATCTAGCAACTGCGGACTCAATTTCGAGTCACGCAATAAAAACAACATCAAAGAGTAACTGATGCAAATCATTTTAATGACAATTCTAAATATTTTGTTTCTTTAAACAGAAAAATTGTTTACCTATCACTTTTGGTTAATTACTTGCAATTTATGAACCAGCCGTATAATCGCGCCTCAACACTGCGTTACTTCTTACAATTCTAGACGTTTAACTTACGTACTCATCTCTAAATAAGCAATAAGGTGAGATAAAAGGAGTGGAGGAAAATAATATATTATATGAACGTTAATTTGTAAAATAAATGTTAGTTGCACAAATTGGTTAGGTTTGAAATTTTTCAACTTTGCTTCTTAGGCGAATATGTCCTGCAGCTGGGCCAAACACATGAACGAATTACATTATTGACAGGAATCATATTTTACAATTAGTTAAAATATGCAAAAACGATTTCTGACGTCATAAATAAGGTCTATTATTTCAATCGGATATGAGACTATGAATATGACGGATCAAAAACAGATCAGAGGAATGTGCATCTTTTTTCATTGTGATTAGAGGACCAGATTCCGAAGCAGACGTGCCAAGGTTCGAGCCCTGTCCGCGGCAAACTCTGGACAGTTCGTGATGAGTTCCCAATTAGAACGAAACAGGTCTACTTGATGAATTGCCTATTCCGCACTATACCATTCTTAGTTTATACAGACAAATGTATATACTTAATGGGTCAGGTGTTTATATCAATATCAAAAACTTGATTTAAATAATTGTTTTCCCTGAGGGCATTACCACAGTTTGTTTAATCATATAATCTTTTAGCAGTTTAATTTAACGAAATTATTTCATTTATTGACATTTAATTTATCTTACCATCTATTGCATCTATACTCAATTAAATTGCCGAATGTAACTACCACGATTGTAAATTAGGTAGCGGCTGCTTGTAGCTACAATTAAAATGTATTTAATAAGTGAAACACTAATTAACGATTCTTTTCTCAATTATGCATTCCGTTAGTGGAACTTCAGCTAAAAAAATTGCAACTCAAAAATGATTCTAAAATTTCGTGGCATCGCACATATATTGCAAATAAGTTATCTTCGTTTTGCCATCAATTTGTTTATTTCGTATATTTAGAATCTCATTTTTGAAAATATTTTCTATAGCTTGCTCATAGCAAGAGTATAACATGAGTAGTTAAACAAATAATATTTCTATCAAGAGAGTATCATTTACTTCTGTCGTTAAATCTCACAACTACGAACGAAGAATCTTTATGCGCCCATGAAATGTAAAACAATCGTTTCAATGAAATTTTATGCGCGCCTAAGATCACATAACAGAAACTACAGTGACGTTACACATTTTAACGACGTTTTTCTTGTGTAAAGTTCACCAAGTATATACTTTTTGTGTATATAACCACGTGGCCTTTAGCTACGTGTTTGTTGATATAAGCCAAAATACAGTAATTACCATCATACGCACTATGTGCGCGCCTGACTAATTTCTTTTTTCGTCCTATTTTATAATATTTACATATGGCTGAACTTATTTAATTAAGTAGAAAAATGTAATACCCATACACCAGGTGTAAAGTTCCGTCAAATCAGGTGATCGCATTTAGTAGCAAAATATACAAAAATAGTTGTTGAAAAAAGTCCTCAAAATTGTAATGTAAGTCGACATTTAGCATAGAAACTCAATAGAACACGTAGCACTATATCAAATATCATTAATTAATAGATGCAGTACGATAACAAGAATTAAAGGATGAACTATAAAGTATGGTGCTGCTATTGGTCATAGTGTTGAATAATATATCATATTAGCATAAAATATCATACTGTAATATTAACTTAACATAATTGTTATTTTAAGGAGCTATTTTCTTGTTTTGACTTTTGTAAACACTGCTTCCTGTCATTCGTTACTTTTGTGTTCTAAACGGAACTTAATGATGCTTCCCTCACTGTTCATTTCATTTCATCTGGAAATATTTTTAATAGAAAATTTAAACATAACTTTCGATCTGCTTCGATCACATGTCCAGTTTGGTCGAGAACCGTTACATTTTACGATTTTAAAGTAGTATTGAGAAGATTACCATGTCTGCTTGTCAACATAATAATTTAAAAGCTGGTAGAAAATTAGAAAGATATGTTTAAAGAAACTATAACTTCTTGGATAACTCGCTTAATTTCCTTTCAGACCATTCCTATTGAATACAATTAGAAGATCTAGTATAAAATACATGAAACAGTGATATGAAGCAATGATTGCACGTATAAGAAAATCAAAATTGCTCATGTAAAAGTCTAAGAATCCTGGATTAATATCGTATAGTTTAGACCGTATACAGGTGCGATTAGTGAATCAATTTCATAATCATTCGCTGTGCCATCCCTCATAGTTCATACTTTAATACTACCATCTATCTGTACATATTACCTAAGGTACGTTAAAAAATGTATCATATCTTACTGAATTTAAATTTTAAATATCGACTTTCCTTACAATATATAATCTTTAATTCTGCAGGTAAATTTTCCATATATTTTCGAACTTTAAACTATTATAATTCTTTGCCATATTGACTTATGTTGCAACTTTAATTGTATCATATATTTTGAAGGCATTTAATTGCTGACCTGATATTATTTTAACTACTCTAAACAGTTAATACACAAATAAGTATGCATATAAAATGGTGAAAAAAGATAATCAAACATGTGCATTGTGGAAATGACACGAAGTCACTATAGCTTTGCTTATATAAAAACACATGCATATATGTATATTTCAGCCAAAGATTCACTAAAATACGCATTTGCATACGCACTAGCTCATAATATACACATGTTTATCTAGTTAACTGCAAGTTAAAGTTATGAGATCTAAAAATATGTATGAAGGAACCATTTAATATAATCCGGTTCGATTTTAAATTGGACGTTCTTTGTATCAGCGGAACGTTAAAAAAGCTCCCTAAAATGGATCCGAGATATGCAAAAATCAGAAAAAAGACGGGATTAGTTTGCTCTTGTAGGCAACAACGATACGGTTTTTTTGAAATATCTTTTCGTTTAGAAAATGTATTATAATCAATAATGTCCTCTATTTTATTAAGCACTGCGCAATGAGGAATAAAATTAATTCACCTAGAACCAGGTGGATAGGTCGAATTCCGAATGAATAAAAAGGTGTAATTTTATAAACACATGCGTTTTATGCTTACAAGATATGCATCCATAGAAATTGGAACTACGACCCATACACACTATACAAATGGTCAGGAAATATTTTAGAGTTGTTTTGTGCTGCAGAATCTGTAAATAATATCAATACATTAACTTTCGTGATAGGCTTAATTTCACCTTCAATGAGATAAACAAACAATTATTGGCATCCGCTATTCTTGGAAATCCTCATATGCCAGCTTACAATTCACGCATTACCTAATACACAAGTGACTATGTACAAGTTCTCCGGAACAAATATTTAATAAAAATTAAATTTTCATTGCATGATATCATGATTTACATGAAATATGACAATTGATATCGATTAATGCCGAAGTGTTTGGATTTGTTGGAGTAACAGTTGTCTAAAATTAATTAAAATTCTCAGTTTTGGTAAAACCTAGTATATATTGAAGTCCGTTGTATTGGTAGCATGCACTGATTCGGCAGACATTTTTTGGGTACCATGTGCCGACTCTGCAACCGTAATGTTGGTATCATGTACAGAATAGGTAATCGTAGTGTCGGTTCCCTTTAAAGATTTGATATATATTACATATAGTGAGTTGGCTTCAGAATCGTATTTTCGAAAACTTTATATCAAGCTAACTCCACTAATGTTTGAATACACATTCCTATAGGATATTTTCACATCCAACTATCACATTTTTTTCATGTTATTTTGGTTTGACTCCTTGTCTTTTCTGAAATTATTTTTTTTCATGTTCTCAAAACCTAATACTCAAATGCATATGTCAGTTATACGCCAGAAGCAGTACATAAATATTATATTAGATAATGTTAGTTGGCTTCGTATCGGCGTTTCCGAAGTATTTATATGAATTTGATTCCATTAATGCTTTTATGCCTATTCGTAGAATAAATACATTGCTCAAGATAGCAAGTACACATTTTGATCTAATTGGCACTGATTAAGATATTGCCGCGGTTACCGTGGCTGTAGCTCAAACCAGAGCACATTCGCTTTAGAGCCTCGCATTTGCTCCAAAACACTACACAGTCCGCGATCTGAATTCGCATTTCTTTGATAAAACTTCTGTTAAAACTTTTTTTATATTTAATTCAAGCTTAGGTTCCAAATTTGTATCATCGACCGCTTATTATAAATCAGACACAATGCCACATGTGGAAGTGATATTGAATAAAAGTGAAATGGCAAGGTTTCATGATATACACGCTGCCAGTACATCAGTTTCGTCTTAATAGGATACTTATAAAATACATACACCAATTACATGGAAAATAATATTGGTTACACTGAACATAATGTACATTGTCGAGGTTGTGTATTATTATTTGTATCTTAGAAAAATACTTTTTAAATATTTAAAAGCCAAATAACATTATAAAAACATTCTAATTCAGATATATATATATATATATATATATATATATATATATAATTTGTCAATTATATTACAATTTTTTCATAAACATGATGAAGTTCTTTGTTTATTTTAAAGATACCGTAGGAATAAATTTGATAAATGCGAGTCTAATTAAAATTTGATTAAAACAAACCAAAAATGTTTTATTTATATCTGTATTAAAATATTTTCAATCAAATATAAAATTTACACGAATATATGTATAGAATAATAAGTATACATGTTCTTTTGGTTATTGGAAAAAAATTATAAATATAAACATTTAAATATATCTAGTCACTGCTAGATTAGATTAACGAATAGTCAACAATTTATTTTAATGTTCTTATTTTGCACTGTCTAGTATATCAGTCACAACATTAAGATTAATAATTGCATTTTACCTTGAAATGATTTCTAAGAGTATCAAAGGTGCCGATAATTTGGTTAAGCAACAGGTATAAATTTTAATTTAACATGAAAATATGAAATTATTAACTTACCAAGTAGGATTCCTCCAATATTTAATGAGACTGCACACACTGAATTATGTCTGAGAATGCTGGGCTGCTAGTTCGCTTTTATTTTATTTCATTAACTGATTTTTAAACATTTAACCAATAGCATTCCGTTTGAAATGGATGTTGACGTGTTCGTGCAAACGCTTGACAAAAGTGCTACTAGTTGGAATTTTTTAGTGCTAGTTAACATTTTTATTATGAACATTTAATAAAGATAGCAAAGTTGACGGAGATTTCGTATAAAAAATAGATTTTAATTAAGTTTTTTGAAATAATGCCTTTTGTGGTAGAAAACACAACCGAAATTTTGGTTTATTTCCGCCAACTAGAGTAAAGTAGAAATTTGAGATACTAAATATTTTAAAAAATTATTCACCGCCTTAAAACAAACATATTCGATGATCATTAAAGGGAATAAGATATTTTCCAGCGTATTCCTATTAATTAGAAATTTAATTTTGATACCATTGTAGTGTCAAAAAACTCCTCGTTTCAGTGTAGGAAATATAAAATTCTTTTTTCGTATGCAAATTAGTCGACAAATTATTTTACTTTATCCCGATTTCTCAATCACTGGCATAGTTTCCTTAACGTAATAACAATTATCTGAATATTAAATAATCTTTCATTGGTAACATTTTTAACTAATGCAAATTTTGACATTAAGTTTTTTCAGCATAAATCTGACAATAAATTTAGACGCAAATGTTTAATTTGTCAATTAATAAAAAAAATTTATAATATTTTATAATAATGAGTACTTTTCGCAACTTTGAAAGTATAACCGTAGTAGGGTAGTTCATGTGTAAATGGTTTAATAGAAGCTTAATTCTGTTAGTGAAGGACAATTTCCGACAAGATAAAGAAATTATCTGGTTCTCGAAAGTCAGCGTTTTCAGTTATGTTATGCGCAGTCCGACAGAAACTGACCTGACTACAAGAACGCAGTTTAATTTTGTGTTTCCTGCACGAGTACAGTTTTCATTGGGCCTATGGGCGAAACTGTTTACTCGGAAAACGCTTCAGCAAAATTTGTTTCAAAATGGATGTTTAAATGGATCGGTGGCATGCCTAGTAACAAATTAATTTATTTAGAACCAGGAGCTTATCCTAATATAAACAGGATAAATAAAGAGGCACAATTTATGCAAAAATGCCTTTCTATCTAGATACACATATACTTGATGCAATTCTAAGTCACTGACTTCATTTATGATTTATGTAGTCATTTGGTTTAAAAGAAATATACCATCCTTCATGTGTTCGAACGATATTTGAGTCAACTTCATTGACATTCTCCCTAATTATTGCATCATATCTTACTCTACTTAAGCAATAGTTATACGCTATAAAACTCACCCACGTTATGATTTTTAAGTATGCGCATAGCTTATAAGCTAAATTTTATTGTAAATATCGACTAAAATTATAGTTATTCACTTAATCTTTTATTCTCTCCTTCCATGAGATTTCAGAAAAGGAAATTGGTTTGACGCATTCTTTTCTCATATAATGAATGTTGCCAAATTCTTCAGTGAGACAACTATGAAGAATTCTTTAAATCAAGTTTGCGTGCTTGAAGTAAACACCAATCCCATTGTATTTAACCAGTCATCGAACAGCATAACAAAACTACCGCCAGCTGCAACGCACTGACGCGTTTCGACCTTCCATGATCATCATCACACACAATTGGATGAAAGTAAAAAAAACTAGAATAATTATGGTGTGAGCGTATGGAAATTATGTAGTCGCAATTCTAGCCAATTATATGGTGCGTAGAAATATTATGAACGTGAGGTGTGGCTTCGAGTTATAACACACTAGTTTTATGTTGTGGATTTACTGTCGTTTACCGTTGTTTGCTGATGATGAACATGAAGTATTCAAGCGTATCAGCAATTGTGCATTTGTGGAATCCAAAGAATTGCTACGAATACTAGGATCGCCCGGAAAGCTACACTAAATTGCTTGATTGAATAAGTTGTAAGCAACCTGATTTGTTTGTTACAATTCGTAGTTCCAAAGGTGGAATTGAAAAACGAGCATTTATATTGCTATAATTTGGTTTTTGTGGTTAGAAATTAGAATTTTAAGTGGTACTGACGCGATCGACCTTTTATCACAACGCGTAAAGCGAAATAAGAAACAATTTTTAATTGCACATAACTTGTATTTTCGCGATGTCTGTTGTACTATTTATGAGTTTTTATTCAAATCTGTCCAGCAGACCTTTCTACTAGCATCGTAACAACTAACTAATTTATTCGCAGTGGAAACTTTTGTATTATTCTTATCGATTCCAAGCAAACTTTTCTGGTGATGCAATACTGAAGGGAACACATAAAATGACACCAAAGTGTTATAAGCAAGTTAAAATATCAAAGTATTGCGAGAACACTGTACATATTTTTTGTCCTACAACATTAACAATACACCAATTCCAAATTGAAAAAAATGGATACTTACTATAATCAGGGTTGCAAGATTGGTTTAAACACTTAACCTATTATGTAAATACATTTGTCAGTATAGACTAGGTATTGTATGGTGTGGAATAGGCCATTCATCCACTAGACCGATTTAGTCCTTATTAGGAACTCATCACGTACTGGCCAGAATTTGCCGCGGACAGGGCTCGAAACTGAGCACGTCTGCTTCGGAATCTGGTGCTCTAGCCACTGAGCCACCCTGCCGCAAACTGCACAGAATTTTTAGTCATATACTAAATAGTGTAATTCGGTAATTTTTTTCTCTTTCAGGTGAGCTCATTTGGCATCCATTTTGAAGAAAAATTGCAGCAAACCATAACCAATCACTCTTTACTGAACAGACACCATACTAGATTGGGACGTGGTATTGAAATGAACATTTATGTAATTAAATAAACGTTGGTTGCACAGGCGGTGACAATATTTACTATAATCCAGGTTTTGAGCTTGATAGAATCAACTTACCCAATAAGTACTTACATTTTGTCAGTATAAACTAAGAATTTTGTAGTGTAGAAAAGGCAATTCATCCAGTAGACCGGTTTGGTCCTTATTGGGAACTTATCATGTACTGGCCAGGATATTAATATGTATATATATATATATATATATATATATATACGTGCAACCTTGTCATTGTTCACATTACACAGCATCAAGGAAAGTATGCTGGGAAAAGGTTGATAATGCATCAATTTCTTAGGTTATTCTGCATAAGGACCTAAACCACAACCTGAAAGACGCACGTTTTTGACGGCCTGTGTAATTTCCAATTCATATACCATTATTTATTTCTAATCTTTAGGTAGGAATGATCCATACTCAGAGAATTGATAAAAAATTAAACAATATTATTATTTATTCGTATTATTATTTCTACGTACATTTGTCAGTATAAACTAAGAATTTTATAGTGTAGAAAAAGCAATTCATCCAGTACACCGGTTTCGATTTTAATGAGAACTCGTCGGTTACTGACCAGAATTTGCCGCGGACAGGACTTAAAGCTGGGCATGTCTGCTTTTAAATCGGTTACAATAAAGAATGGAACGGCCTACCACACGCTACAAGAAATTTTCCGATATATACTAACAAATGTTACCTGGTTAAACGTTCCCTCAATTTTAACCCTCATGATTTACTAAAATATTTTGTTCAAAATCAACTAAATTTTTAATTGCATAAGATTTAAATTTTATGATTACTTTACACGATTCTCTAAAAACGTGCTGGCAAGCTGTACTATATATCGTGTTATATACATCACGTAAAGGAATCAAATTGTTGTCCGTTTTTAGTCTGCAGCTTTACATATAACAGCAGATTTAATAAAAGAATTTTTATTGTAGATAAGTAGGTCAGTGTTTCTAAACCTCTTTTGATATTCCAGGTTTAGCAGACGTGTTCAAACGATTTCCATTCAATGTAAAACTTGAAGACTATATATGTGACGACAATATTACGAAGCCCACAATTAACGCCTATTAATTTTTACAATTAAATAAATTTAGCGCCAAAGTGTTGCTCGATAATTAGTGCAAAAGGCAACGAAGCAGACAGTCCAAGGATCGTGCCTCGTTTGCGGCAAATTCTAGACATTACTTGAGGAGTTCTGAATAATAAAAAAGCCCGTCTAGTGCAAAAATTGTCTTTTTTATTTATACAAAGTTTGGTGTACAAAAACAAAAGGTATATATTAAACAAACTGATGCTATTATCATAATCAAGTGATATTGTTTACAAATAAAATCTAATCGTGACATTGAGTGTGTATTGTCCGACTAATGGTTTATATAAAACTTATTATACACGAAAGGTTGTCTGGTTTTCTATTCGTTGTTTCCTTAGTAAATTGTGTTTCGAGCAGGTGCAATATCCACGTAAATTTAAGTACTTTTCCAACTGGCTTACTATATCAACGCTGAACTGTGATTACCGTCTAGTGAAGTTGATTTGTGTATGAAAAAATCTTTCTTCGTAATTTTATCCTTGCTTTACTCAAACTAATTTTGATCATCAAATGGGTCAACTAGATTGCAAAGCTAAATTTTCAAGATCAATCGCTAAAATTTGTCTGGGGTTTTGGACGCACTTAAAAATCGGTTTCTTATTGATAGTTGTCATTTACCGTTTCATCCATGGGTCTGAAGATGGACATGGAATATCGCAGCTTATTAGTAAGTGTGACTTACAATCGATAGGCTGTGTTGTAGAATTGGCCAGATAAGATAGATGTGTGTCTATCTCCAGTTTCCAAGCTTGACTTAAAGAACTTTTAGCACCATCCGCAAAAATTTTATTTTGGTTACTGCGTCGAAATTTTGCAGCCAACATTGCCAATCAAATAAAATGTATGCTAAAGTACTTGGTCTGAAAGCCGCATATCTCATTTTCTATACTTTATACTAGCATTACTTCTTGATCATCATTATTAGTTGTCCATCTTACGCTGAAGGTATTCAAGGCAAGTCAAACACGTCAATACAATAAATTTTCAGATTTGTGCAACAATTGAGTTATAATGGGATCGAAATCTGGATAACTAAATTTGAAGAATTGTTATTACCATCAGCAAAATGTTATTTTCGTAACTGCGTAGAAATTCTGCAGCCAGCATTTCTAATCGCATATAATTTATAGAAAAGTACTCGAACTGTAAGCCGGATTTCATGCACATTGGTTTCGTGCTTACTGGCAACTCATCAGTAGAAGCCGGTATTAAGTCCTATAACCACTATATATTTGGATGAGGAATGTGGAACAATAGGACGGTACAATCTCCTAGACAATTGTGTAAACATGTAGAAGTAAAACTAACAGCATACAAAGTCTCGACAATCCGACTTTAACGCTAATTCATTCCATGTAATATATATATATATATACCGAGTCTGTAAATGATACTAACACTATGGCTATTCTGTCAGTAACCGATACCAAAATTATAGTACCAGTAAGCTCGAAACGAATGTGCAAGAGATTATAACTTCGTCTTTGGTTTATCTTGCTGGTCACAAGTGAACTAATTTGTCACTAGGTTCGCAACACCTAATACATACTGTTAGTATCATGTACATTTTCGATACTTTAATGTTGGTATCAGTTACTGACACAATAGTCATAGTGTTAGTATCCTTTACAGACTCGGTATATGTAGTATATAGAGTAAGTTAGCGTTGAAGTCGCGTTGTCGATACTTTAAATGATGTTAGCCTCACTACTACAGGTTTACACATTCGTCTAGGAGATTGTACCGTCCTATTATTCCACATTCTTCTACCAAATATATAGTGGTTAAAGGGCGTAATACCGGCTCCTACTGTTGAGTCGCCAGTAAGCACGAAACGAATGTGCATGAGATTATACTTTCCGTTCATGCTGCCTTTGGTTTATCATTTTGGCCAGAAGTGTACTAGTTTGTTACTAGGTTTGCAACACCTAATACATACTTGTATATATATTAGTTTTCCAACATTCATTACTTGAATTGAAAAATTGGTATTACCATCCGCAAAATTTTACATTAGTAACTGTTTAGAGATTGTGCAACCGACATTTCTATTCGCATATAATTTATGCAAGAATACTCGGACTAAAAGCCGCATATGTTATATTTGATAATTTTTGTATACATTACGCTTGATCGTTATTATTTGTTTTCAATCTTAATCTGAAGGTAGTTGAGGAAGTTCAAAACACGTCAATACAATAATTTTTCTGTTCTGTGCAACAATTTAGATATAATGGGATTGTTGCTTATCGAAATCTGGCAAACTTGATTTGAAGAATTGCTATTACCATCCTCATAACGTTTTTTTGTAAATGTTCAGAAATTGTGCAGCCAAATTTTCTAAACAAATATAATGTAGGCTAGAGTAGACAGATTGAAAGCCGAATATCTGATTTTTCATAATTTATACACGTATTACAGCTTGACCCTCATTAGATTTTTTACTATCGTACTCTGAATGTATTAAGGGAAGGACTAAACACGTCAATACAATGACGTTTTAATTTTGGGTCATTTTGTTTTATGGGATTGGCGTTTATCGAGACCCTGTCAGCTTGATTTTAAGAAACTGACCGCTTTTCCAATTGTTTTTTTGCTCTTCAGTGGGCTACGAATGATATTCGTCTAATGAATAATTGTATATAAGTCTTCCAATTATGATGCGGATATCGATTAATCCACGATAGACCGGTTATACTAATTTAGACTGACCTTTCAGTTTTACTGAATTGGTGGTCAATGAAATATAAGATATTTTTTGGTATGGTAATGAGTGATCAGTAATAAGGAATCTGATGCTTACATCAAATCGCTCGGCACTCATCATGCCTACAAATATCGACTTACTACTTGCATTGCACCCAAGTTTAATTTATAATATTTTATTTCAAACGCGTCTTATATTCGTGATTTTGAGAATTATTTATTAAAAAACATCAGAATTCGCGAAGACGCAAATCATTTGGTATGCTAATTTGGATAAATGTAGAATATCCGCCATTGTACTTTTCATTCATTTGTAGATAATTGAGAAGAATATGTGAAAGAAACGGTTGTTTTATTTGCTAAAGTTTTTTTCTTTTTGCACGTGGAAAGTGTACAATAAAGTTTATTAAGGCTGAAATTTCTAACGAATTAAAGTTGATTCGAAAACTGATAGTGTAGATTGACAATACTTATTAGTTATTCAATCAAAATAAAATGCAGTAGCGGAGCCATAAATCTAACAGTTTTAGTGATATCTATGAACCTCATTCTAAATGAAACCTTGTTTATTGGTTGAAATCATGAGTTAAATGAATCAGAAATATCAATTAAACCGAGAAAATGACCTCGACTTTCAATTAGACCGTGTTCAATAGGAGAATAGGCTGAATATATATATATATATATATATATATATATAAATTCATAATTCCGCCTTATATTTGGTACATTTGTAATAATTTTATTCATATTATACCCCAATGTCTTGAATTAAAATGTTTTATTCATTACTGTTGTCATATAACTGCCTATATATTTTTATTTTATCTTCTGAAACCTGTATGTAATGCGTTCTTTTATGGCCGATTCTAAGAATCTATTTATTGTAACTCTTTTTCTGTCTAAATATCTCTGTTTTTATTATTGACAATATTATGTGAAACAGCGTATTTAGTTCTTTTCACATCGTTTCTAACCAAATTACTTAAGCCTTATCAAGATAGTTTAAAAGGTAATTATTTAAATTAATTCCACGTCTCCCTATTCTCCATGCACGAACGTACTGCTGGTGAGTTTATTGAAAAGGAAATCGAGTGTCACCTACAGTTTGCGCATTCGCAATAGTAAATTAATATCCCTGTGGTGATACATACAACTCTGGCCACATTCATTTTAAAAGTAAGTAGATACTGCAGGAGCATAGACGCACATCTGGGCCAACCAATACATATACGATACATACATATAAAAAATATATATAAGCATAAGATAGCTAATACAATTCATCATGGCACTTATGAGTTACATGCCAGAATCACCGCGATTTGACATCGAATGTGGGCACACTGGTTGCAGTCTTGCAGCTCAACCACTGCGCCACCCAAGTCACTAAATCAAATAAATGTACATTTATGTACCAACTTATGTATTTCTACCAATCTTGTCTGCATTTGAGATGTATTTATCATCACTTTCGATCTAAAGTCACAACTGGCCCCCAAGATTGTTGAATCGGAGCCATGCCATTTGGAGAAGTGATATCGAATTAAACTTTTGCGGTAGGACAATGTAATGTATATTCTGATAGACTTAACTAAATATTGTTGGGCAAACTTCGTCCAGCAACTTTAAATTAATATTATAACTTTTTTAGAACGGAATAAATATTCCGCTAAGTAAAAATAAACGCATTATCGTTTGTGTGAAATTCTTAAATTGAAGTTGGAGATAGTTTGAACTGTTGATCAACTTGTGAAAATGCGACTAATTTATCAGATTATATGAGAGACGTGTAGGATCATGCATAAAGCTATTTCAATCGGACAGAGAGATAATTACAAATTTATAGGTTGTGCTGCTATGTAACCCGACGTACCTTACACTAGTAGCTACATGGCACAGGGCAATTCTCCGGAAATTCTTGTTTTATAATTTCAAGGCACTATCGCATGCGTCAATGAGAGAAAGTTTTCTGTTCATGCCAGCTCTGTTACATCACCTACATAGTACAAGGTTGTCTTATCATTATACACATAAGAGTACTTTACGCATTTAAATGAGGATAAATTAGCCTCACAAAATGGTTGGAACACTGTAACTTTATTTTTCACGCCTGTTTAAACAAACTAAAAGACTTTACTATATATATCAATAAATATATTGACAATGTCCAACATTTTGCTTATCTCAGCCAAGATAATATTTGACGAGAGATTCATTTCGATACTTTATTCACCTACAGTCGCTATATGAATGGTAGCTAGACGGGTTTTATCCGTTAAAAACACATTTACTTGCACGATAAGCCTAGAACCACGCCCTACTTGCATTTCAACTTCGTCCGTACACAAATTAGAATAGAAATGGAAGATCCACACACTCAGCAACTTTATAACCAGCACATTAAAAAAAGTAAAAGAATTCGCTCTTTTATCTATGCGATGACTTGAGCCATATTCATCATTAGTATTGATGTTTCTGGAAGTACGAATATTTTTTCACGTTGATGCATGAAAATTAGTCTACATTATGCTTCTCAACTTATTAATATTGTTAAATTTCTGCACCATCCAATTCGTTTGAATTTTCCTACTGTGTCAAGTCGTAGAACATTTGTTTTCTCATTCGTGTAAATGCATTCGAATGCATAAAGTCGATTTCAAACTTAACAAATACTATTCCAATTTAACAAATAAATCACCCGAAATATAAACTTATTTAAAAAGGGCGGCATTTAATTGTTTCGATCACCTTTTCCATTCAGAGAAATTTGATTGAAGCAAAATATAATTTGTTATCTTATATGGGGTGGCTGAAATAACATATAAAAATGAAAAAATCACTCAATATTATCGGCACATCATTTACCTACTATCTACAAAACACATTTTGTCTATTAAGAACCAAATGTCTATAGGTTGGCTTAATGCCATTCGATATCACAACGATAATGATTGTGCCAATAAAAATAGATAACAGGCCTATGTTCGCTACTGATTTGACGTAAATATCTAGAAATTATTCTATCTGAAATGCCACAAAGTCATGTAAATTTTATCAATTGGATTCTATTTTCGCGCTGAAATTTGACCCAATTTAACATTAATTTACACTGATATCCTGTTAATTTTAACTCTGTTAGGACTCTGGTTAAGAACAATATAGTTTTTATTTATATTACTATAACGTTTGATTATTTATCCTACCAATGCGATCGCCTCTCTAAAAACAAACCCGTATATTTGACAACAACTTAATGTGTACTTTTACAACAAGAAAATTGATATTCTGGATAACAGAGTTCAGCCTAGATCTTTTCACGTAAACTCACGAATTCTGCTTGGTTATAGCTTAGCTACAGTTTTATTTTAAAACTATAACAACACAAACTTTCATGTGACTCAAATCTCTTCCTCCCGGTCGATTAAATAACATAAACGCTTCTATTCATAGTGTGACATTAGATATTGGCTAATTGACCGGATTTATAATTAAGCTAATTTTGAAGATCAATTCATAAAAACAGACATTGAGCTATATTAGTTTGTCCGTTTTTCAAACTTTTAGTTGTAACTGTGTAAATAGAACAGCTATCTGATTAAAATTGAAAATTTTATGATAATTTGAAGTTTAATTAACGATAGAGTTCTTGATTGATTTCGCGGTTATTGATGACTCTTTAATATATAAAAAATTTGCCAACATGAAAGACGCGTTAATCACTTCCTTATTAACTAGTCGCACTAAATCACAAAATTAGTACCATTTTTGTTTATCGAGGCGTTATGGCCTTCCGTGTTCATAATCATAGTGCGACGGAAAACTGACCAACGAGGACAAAACTGCACTTCATATATAAGTTTTGGAAAGTCAGATAAGCAGTTATCAACTTTAAGATTCTCGTATAGGTTGTATTTCACTGAAAATTTCGGCTGCGCAATTTCTATGAAATAATGTACATGAACGTTTTTCAGCTTTTGCTTCAATTACTTTAGTTATACAATTAAGTAATAACGCATTGCGTGGTTGTTAATGATAATAATTTGAATAAAAGTTTAGATCCGGAGATAAAACATAATTCCATTGTACGCCAGAATATTAGAAATGAGTTCCTTATATCCATTTTTGCTTTCCGTATATGTATGCATAGCGGTGTGACCCTCGCTAGTCAGTTCGCCGTTCTACTCCGATACTGATTATGGAAGGTGGAAACGCGTCGGTACGTGAGTCGAATGGTTGTTTTTCTATGCTCTGCGACTGGTAAGAAAACAAACGATTGCCGTTTATTACGAGCTCGAGATCGTTATCTACATAACAGTTATCACTACCTGCTTAATCAATGACGGTTCATTTTTACAACTTACGTAAAGTTGACGAAAGCTGCAAAAGAACATGTTCGTAAGTTAATGGACATTTTGCAGCAAAAAATTTTCAATCAATTAGAAAGCATGCAGGACTACTAGTGCTAAAATCTGCATATCTGAGTTTCCGTAACTTGCATAGGAATTGCTGTTCGATCCTATGATGGTGATGGTGGGAGTTCTAATCGTGTCAGTACGTGCAAAAGCCGTAATTTGGCTATGTTGTGCCACGAATGAGTTATGATAGATTTGGTGTTAATTTCAAGTTTGAAAACTTCATTTAAATAATTATTGTCAAAATCCACACAATCTCTGGTTGTTTAATTGTTTCATTTTTATTAATGTTTATAAACATAACTACATTAGAACGCCACTAAAAAAATCCCGTTAATTATCACGTGTAAAATGCAACTGGTAGTGCGAATTGCATATGTTATATTCCAAGTTAGTCTGTTTGCTGTCGTACGCTGCTTTTGATCGTGTAAGGTCGAACCACGTCATTACGTGTAATTGTTCCTAATTTCTCCATGTTTATAGACAGGTTAGATAAATCAGAATTGGTTTCTAATTCAAGCTTTCAAAATTGATTTAAATAAATTTTGCTACTACCCGCACAGACAATTATTGTTTAGTTGTACATATTATGTAAATATGGAAAAACTTGCCATAAGTTCATGTCCCCGTCTGTAATTAAATTTTGCAGCCGACATTTCCGGTTAAGTTGAACGTCACAAGATTGCTGGAAGTGCGAGCCAAGTGTTCTATTTTCTGAAAATAATATATGAATTGCTTTCTCATCCTCATTTGTTGAAACACGCCAGCAATTGTGAATAACTGAAGTTTCATACGTTTTGTGATTAGGTAGATATAATGTGATTGGTGTTTATTTTAATCAAGCAATTTTGATTTTTGGAATCTAAGTTAGATATAATATTTCATAATATGTATGTATTAAATATTGATCGAAATTTTAAAATGTAAAACTATAGCGTTAGAAATTGACTATGCGATATATTTTCAATAAAGGTATCTTCATAATCGTGTTGTTCATGGTAAATTAAAAATAAAACATAAAGAGCGGGATAAAAGAAGCGTGGAATAGAAAAACAGTAAAAAATATCCTCGATTACTCCGCTTGTTGTGTAGAAGTTATTACCAAACATTCTGAGAGAATTTGCTGTGGATGAAGTTTAAATCAAACGGCTATGTGCATATTTATTTTAAAAAAATTATGGTTCCAAGTATCTCTTGAAATTAAATTTGGATGAAACATTGTCTTGGATTAATTCGTGAACAATTTTATCTGCGGTTTGTTCATGTAATTTGTTCGCTATTAAATTAAATAGGACCATTTATTTTATCATTTATCTTACATAAGAAACTGTATTTTTATGATTTATGTGGTGTCCTTCAATGTATAAAAATTTTTGAGACCGTTAAGAAAAAAATATCATGTATTTAAAATTACTAAATATAACACCATCGTTTGAATAAAAAGAATAAGAATTAATTATTTGCGTTTTATACATGGAGCAACGTTATTTAATTCACTAATCTATTTTTTTACTGTATATAATATATTTAGTAAGTAAGTAGTAAGTAAGTAATATAATAAATTACGGTTGAGCAGCCCTTGGAACCAAGAAGATATTCGTGCAAATATATTTTATGATAACAAATACCATAATTTTTTTTAAAACTTTGTTTTACGTGTTAGCTGAATTGAAACCCTGCTCACGGTTATAACAATTTGAATTGATTTTTTCTTCAAAAGTTAATCTGAATTGCAGGACTATGCCTCGTAATTATATATACCAAGAACGCCCATTCATATTACCAAACGTAGGGCATTTTTCGATAAAATGCGCATATATTTCAAACTTGAAGCTTCAAGTTACCTCATAGCATGGCATTTTTACATCATTTTCATCATTTTTTCATAAGTATTTTAATTGTAAAGGAATTTACTTTTAGCAGTAATATAATGGAAATGTACCATTAAAAGCTTCTGAAGTTTATCGTCATAATCTATTTCGACCATGCTGTAGAAAATCTGTCGATGTCCTATTCTTTCGAAAGATTTTTATTCAAGTTAGACTAATAATACTAAAACTACTCCATTGGCTGTAAAACTACAGTGGGTTATCCAAATAATTTAAAAGAATCATATAGTAAGAATCAGTTAAATTTCCACTACAGTTTTATATTTTGTATATATAGATTTTAAATTTGTATATTTCTACTACTTCGAACTATCTGTATTAACACTATGGACCAACACACATGAATCAGCACAGAAAATTTAAATGAAATGCTAAAAATGAACGCCAAATTTGAATGATCTGGAGACATGATATTATCACAATGCATAGGTGAATTGACGTTTATCACCAGAATGACAGATTCATTGTTACAAACGCGAAACGAACTAGCATGTCATTAGAAAATTAATCTGCCGGAAGCAACTCACTGTTTTACTATATGCATGCACCGAAGTAAAACTCTAATTATTTTACTTTTTTTGCAGACAAAAATTGGGCCAACGATAAAACAGCAAATAAATTAAAATACATTCCGTAATTGAATAGGCGAATTGTTTACTGACTTGTCTAGTGTCTACAAATTAAACGAACTACAAATAATTTACTTTTTTGTTATTAATTTTTTCTGGACGTAGTTTAAACAAATGACGATATAAAAATTTGTATAAATAAAAGTCAGAGCACATTTATTTGCATTAATGGAGACATACTTGGTAATTTATGGCAAGCATATATTCCCAATTTATTTTTAATCTAACATTTAAAAAAAATGAAAAGTATCATTTCTTTGTCGGCTTCTAGTTTTTCAGAAAAATATGATTTATCGATTAATAAGATTACTGTAATAATGGAGGGAATAGATAAGGTTATTTGTTTGCCCTCAGAAATAAAAAAATTTCTTGTAAGATTATTTTTCTTTCTGAGCACAGGACTGAAGTAGAAGTATTGGCACGCAGACGAAAAATGCACCAATCTAAGTTCAGCTCAGATACATATTAATGTTTGTGCAATCAGCTGCTGAGGCAGAATTCCACAAGTGAAAACTTCCGTAATTTGCAATTATTTGTAAAATAATAAAACGCACGAGTATCGGTTTCCTTTCGTGTTCAATTTATAAAAAACTGCATTCATCAATAATGCAAATGTAGTTTCCTTTGCCAGGACATTTGTAATAAATTTTTCACGAATTATCTTCATTGAAAAACGGCTACCAAAATAAAACTAACGTTTGCTTATAGTTGTGTAGGTTAGCAATGTAGACGTTTTGTATAAAGAGTGCTTCTCATTTGCACTAAATTCTATTTTTAATTTAAACATATTCCCAAATTCAGTCAGCATTTCTTTCGTGTGTATTAGTCTTTCATAGATTTCGATCTAAAATTCCGTTTTGCCACCGCAGATCTCTCATTGTATAAGTGGCATCATGCACCACGATTGGTGATAATGAATTCGAGTTTTAAGAGAAGGATTTTATAATTTATGTTTTCCGTTTAATGTAATGATTGCAAATAGTAGAAGACGTAATTCATTAAGAAGACCGGCTTCGTCCTCATTGGCTAACACCAACTATTTTACTGTTATTGGGCTTTGAACAGGGCACATATTTACCGGAGACTTCAAACTCCTTTACTGTTACACGCAAGTTACGCAATAAATCCAATTATCAGTTATAAACCGAACTTATATATATATATATATATATATATATATATATATATATATATATATATAATCAACCGATTAACATGTTAAATGGCAAATAATTAATTTTTCTTAAATAGAAAAAATAACCCAAGTAAAAGTATTCAGAAAGTATATACATTATTCCACAAGCTTCCAAAGAAAAAAGCATAACCAAACAGAGCTTCTAATGGAGCATAGACTGTCACATGTTAATGTCTGTGCACGAAAAAATTGCTTTTTTCCACAAATTTATGCGCAAGATCTATCTATTGAGATGGTCATAGATATGGAGGCATAATAATACACCCAGCATTATCTGCGTATGTCGTTTGTTTAACAGGAAAAAGCATGCTTGGCCTCAACCAATTTTATATATGCTCCGAAAAGCTTGTATTAAATTTTCTAACGCAGCTGCCTAAATATGTTTGTCCACTAGCACAATTCCAACGTTAAATAAGTTTATATGCGGATTGTGAGTAAATTTCTACTCTTATGGCAAAGTGAGTATGAATGTGTATTCAATCACACGGAAGAATATGAGCACCAACGCGAAATGAAATCTATGTTTTATTGGACTTCTTTGCCTTTTCTCGTGTCTACTTTAAGTGAATATATACCACTTTTTTATCAACTGGGATTAATTAGATCACTAGCTCTATACATATTTATGAAATGTTGTTGTTAAACTCAAATGTGCAAACAGTCCGGCAAAAAGTTATTCACTGTCCTATAACACTAAGCCTTAAAAAGAACCTCTTTTTCGTTTCAATGGTCGGTAGATGTTGAAACTTAACAATTGTGCTATTCAAGTTTTCCTATGAAAGTTTGACATGCGCAATGTGCCATCGATTCTACGGCATGTCATCCCCTTTGCTTCCGATTGCATATCTAATTCGTGGATGCAATTTATTGAAATTAGTTTAGAAACTATTCTCGAGCATATATACACAAAAAATCAATAATTTCCTTTGACTGTACATTAAAGAAATATTGATCTAACACTAAATGAAAGCATCCAAAAATGGTACCAATCAATTTATATATTATCTAAACAAATTCAAATGAATATATGGAACGGTATTAAGGTAAGTGATCTCTCACTTTCTTCTTTATGTTAGTAAATTATTTAGATGATTCATGCTTTGCTTTATTAGTCACTGAATCAATCGTTATTAAATTTGAATCATTGTAAAGCGTCTTTCTTAAGGCATGAATTCTGGAAGTTGTATTATTACTGAGTTTGGCTGCTCGTGTTTTGCATATGTGGTCAGCGAACCATGTCACAATAGGATAATTCCTTTAAAAAGGGTTCTCCTGGTAGTTTCTGTCGCATGAACTTAAGCGTCAATTTTAAATTGCGAACCAGAAATCAAGCAATTCACTCATCGCGATCTATGCCCATCAAGACAGACATATAAATGGATAAATTGAGAAATTATGGTTTTCAAGATTCCAAACGGTTACCATTTGAAGAAAAGCGTAACGATAGACGTCAAGTTGAATATGCTTTTAAACTGCGTGAAGAGTGCCACAGGTTTATTACGGTGGATATAGTCCCGGACGCAAACGCAAATGTGTCTCGGTTCAAGCCCCATCTAATGCAGATTCGTATGAGTTGACACCAGGAGCGAAACCTGTATACTGAATGAATTTCCTTAGTACCTAAGGCAAACATAGCTGTAATCAAAATCCTGCTATCGGAATTTAATTCAATAAATGTTTCCCACATGTCATGGTGTCTGTTAAAAAATTATTGTTCTTGTAAGTCTAGTTAGAAACTCCGGTTTCCAAAGATTCCCAATAGGTCTCACCTGTGGGAAGGTCTGTCCAAAGAGCATACATTGGTACTTGACTTTGCTAACAAATGCATTTTTGAATTTACACTGACAAAATATACATTATCAATATTCTGCCATTAAACTTCAATTCAATATAGTTTCTTCTTTTTAGCTAGTGTCCGTTGTATATTTACAGATGACATATATTTGGGAATAGAGACAGATTTTTAGATATTCCAATTAGTTTATGCGAGTTTTAAAGCTAACACAAAGTCATAAACCTACATATGCGTTAAACTTTCGTGTTTTGTGAGCTGGGCTGGCACCGAGAATTGAGTCCTAGACTCCGGAGCAAATGTGCCAAGGTTCGTATCTCGTCACGGCAAATTTTAAAATTACTTGGTAAGTTACATTTGAGGACAAAATTGGTTAACCGAATGAATTATATTTCCCATCTAAAGCAACTTCTGCTTTGTCCTGTCAATATATATATATATATATATATATATATATATATATATATATATATATATATATATATATATATAATTAGAACCCTCTCATCAGACTTAAACTCGAAATAACAATTGAAAACGGCATGATGTGTGTTGAATGGTTTTATATCGGCAGTGACAAGGATTTGATGCACGTCTTAACAGATTACAACCAGTTTCTTTTAAATGTATTGGTAGCCGGAATAAATGAGTCGCAATATGAAAGGATAATGCGTGTATTATGCGATAGGGTTGTCGCAGGGAATGAGGTCAATTTTCCGTTGCAAATGTATCCCGATTCGTGACTCAACCGCGGAAAAATCTGTAGAGTACCTGATGAGTTTAAAATAAAGTCGAACCTGATCTACTGGATAAATTGCCTTTGCTACTTGATGCAATGTTTAGTATATACAGACAAAATACATCTAATTAAAATCAATATAAATCTGCGAATTAGCATGGCATCGATAGTTTAGAGAAAGATATAATGTAATTAATTAGAACACAAGATCTTAAGAGATTCAAAACAAGTTTCACCTGAAGGGAAGTTTAACAAAAGCTCTAATATTTTTCATGAACAATTATTGTTTGCTGTGAACGGCAAGAGTGTAGCAGTGAAAAGCGTCAAAGTCTAAGAAGCAAATGTGCCCTGTTGAAGATCTCTTACTAAAAAAATCTGGACATAACTTGAAGCGTTTTCAGTAAGGACGAAAACGAACTATTGGATGAATTCCATATGCTACTTGCCGATATGTATTTTTTATTGACAAAAATAAATGATCAAAATTCTCTCATCAGCTATCAATTTATATATATATATATATATATATATATATATATATATATATATATATATATATATATATATGTGTGTGTGTGTCTAATTAGGAAGAAAAACACATTAATAACAAAGTTGATAATGGCCGACGCAGTTCCCCAAACGGAATAAGTCAAGATTCAATTTGCAGCTGCGGCACAAATGGCCATCACTGATGAACGCTAACTCAAGCCCACCAGCAGCCCTCTAGTAGATGATGTGCTTTTACCATGTTTTAAAATGTTAAGACGCTGTCCAGAGCTATAATACTAAGAAATCATTGATTGTGCAGATGTTGATAACATGTCTTTCAAGCAAGTTTTCAAGCATCAGATATTCTCACCTATCCCATTGTATCTAACCAGTCGCACAAAATAACAAATCACAGTCAGGCAATGCACGAACGTGTTTCGAGCTTCAATGGACACTTTCTGAGTCCAACGGTAAAATGGCTATCAGGAATCAAACCCTAAATCATATACCAAGTATGGTAAATCAGATAAGCGTTTCTCAGACCACATTGACTCGCATGCACTCTACTTGATTGGAAATTTGCCGTCAGACACACGTACTGACGCGTTTTTACCGCTTAGTTTGCATGATTAGTATAGGTAAGGCCGCGCATCAAATTTCGCTTTCCCTTCTATATGCATTGCGATTTGGTCCGCGTTCATATAATTGAACGAACATTAACTGCACGGGTGGTGATAACAATTATTATAATCAAGGTTGCGGTCTTGATATAAACACCTGGCCCATTAATTACTTACATATGTCTGTATAAACTAAGAATTGTATAGTGTAGAAAAGCAGTTTATCCAGTTGACCGGTTTCGTCCTTATTGGGAACTCATCATATACTGGCCAGAATTTGCCGCGGACAGGACTCGAACCTGGGCACGTCTGATGGCTCAGTGGTTAGAGCACCAGATTCCGAAGCAGACGTGCCCAGGTTCGAGTCCTGTTCGCGGCAAATTCTGGCCAGTACATGATGAGTTCCCAATAAGGACGAAACCGGTCTACCGGATGAATTGCCTTTTCTACACTATACAATTCTTAGTTTATACTGACATATGTAAGTAATTAATGGGTCAGGTGTTTATATCAAGACCGCAACCTTGATTATAATAATTGATCCTCGTTCGTCTGTCTGCCCTCGTGTTGCGATGCTGACAAAGATTTGTGTAGAGCTGTTTTTTTTAAATTTTCCTGTATTAGCATTAGCTGGGGCTTATTTAGCTCTGTTTCGCCTTGTCAAATTTCTGGATTGTAAAAATGTATGTTAAGTTTTTTTACATTAAACATAATAGCGATTTATATTTATCAAGTAGATCAGCTATGATAGGGCAAAGGCGCATCTCTACAAAGAGCAATAATGATTTCAATTTGTAGTTGATAATAATTATTTTGTATATTTAAAAAATAAGCATACATCAAACATTTTATTTATTTGTAACACAATTTAAAATAGGATTCACAAACGTTATCATTTTCATCCTCAACAACGCCTAAAGCCATTTAAACTCAAAGCTGAGCACACTCACTGCGTTACTAATAATGGAACACATTAGCATAATTAAGTAAAAAATTGAAATGATAGCCAGAAATCGTGCATGTAATGATAAAAAACATCAACTTGGCAAAAACATAGTCAATCAATAGAAGGACTCTTACACTTACACTGACAAGCATCACCGAAAACACTCACGCACACGTCAACACGTCATCAACTATAGAACTCATTAATAGGAATAAACCTTGAAATCAAACTGGTACTCATTCACACTATCAAATGGAAACCCATTGGATTTATAATGGAGGTAGTTTTTTGTATTGATAATTTATCACCAAAAAATACCTGGTCATTTCATCGCAAAAAAATTAACTCTCTGTAATGCCATTTTTTCCTAAAATCATACTTTTAGATGAATTCAATAGCAACGGTTATTGTCATATGAATATATGAATATATATATATATATATATATATATATATATATATATGTATATATATTTGCATATTTATTTAGATAGATATTTTTTCTTAACATTGCCTAGAGTATCATAAGTAATGAGTCGAGTATATATCTAAATTAACAGAGAAAGCGCGGGTGATGATAATAATTTCAAAAAAATTCAAGTTTGCAAGCTTGATGTAAACACCAATGCAATTGTATTTAACCAGATGTTGGATAACAGTAAATCTACCGTCAGTCTCACGTACTAACGCGTTTCGACCATCCATCATCAGCATCAGCATACGACGTGAAAATGACAATCGTGGATAAAACCGCTATGTTAATATACGGAAAACAAAATTTCACATTCGGCTTTGAAATCTATCAATTTCGCATAAATTTTATTTGACTGGGAAGGTCAGAATCGCTTCTTCTATGTAGACCAAAGTAATAAAATATTTTAGATTGCGTCGCAAATATAAAAGATTTTGCCTTCCATTACCACCATCGGAGCATGACAGCAAACTTACCAGTCAGGGAAAAACCCGAAATTCTTATCTAATTTTGCCTGCTTCATATACGCATTTCGGTGTGAACTCGTTAGTCACATTGTCGTCGTGCTACGATAAGAATCACTAAAGGTTATCCAAATACAGTGTGTGGGAAACAATTTGAGGTGAAAGCCACACATCTAATTTTGCGTTCATTGCAGTTTGATCCTCGTTGGTAAGTTTTCAATGTGGTCTGAAACTAAGTAGCTCAACAACAGCTGAAATTTTAATACAATTTAACAAGAATTGATTTCGCGGATGGTGGTAACAATTCTTTAAATCAGGTTTGCGAGCTTCAAGCAAACCCCAATCCCATTGTATTTAACTAGTCGTCGAAAAACATAAAAAAACTACCGCTAGTCGCAACGCACTGACGCCTTTCGACCTTCCATGATCGTCATCAGAGTACGATGGCAAACTGACTAGCGAGGATTAAACCGCATTGCATGTATATGGAAAGCAAAATTAGATATGCGGCTCTCACCTCTGGTAGTCTTGATCCTCGCTAGTCAGTTTGCCGTCGTACTCTGATGATAATCATGGAAGGTCGAAACGCGTCAGTGCGTTGCGACTGGCGGTAGTTCTGTTATGTTGTTCAACGACTGGTTAAATAACACGGGATTGGTGTTTACTTCAAGCTCGCAAACTTGATTTAAAGAATTGTTACCACCACCCTCGTAATCAACTATTATTTAATAGTATTGCCTATATATGTGTGTATGGCGAATGCTACAAACAGCTAATGTTAGTGACTGCATAGTAATTGTGCAGCCGAAATTTCCAGACACGTAAAATGTATGCCAGACTTCTAGAGGTGAGAGCCTCATATCTAATTTTTCTTTCCATATATATGCAATGCGGTTAGATCCTCGCTAGTCAGTTTTCCGTCGTACTCTGACGATGATCAAGGAAGGTCGAAAAGCGTCAGTGCGTTGCGGCTGGCGTTAGTTTTGATATGTTGTTCGACGACTGGTTAAATACAATGGAATTGGTGTTTACTTCAAGCTCGCAAACTTGATTTAAAGAAAGAGCTGAAATTCTAGTAATATATTCTATACTAAAACGCATAAAATACATAAAATGAAACTTTGCACGCATTGATAAATGCCACACTTAATTAGCTAACGCTGATTTTCTAAACAGTTTAGACAAGACCAGAGCAGCTCGTGTAAAAAACGCTTCAAGTCTAAATTTTGGACAACATTTTATAATAATATCATCAATGTGGAAATCAAATAAACTTTTGCTGTAAAAAAGTGTCTTTTTTAAAAACACTATACTCAATATTTTCCTTGTTGTTATTCGTAACAATAAAGTTTATTTGAAAAATGCGTCCACTCAATCTAAAAATAGTGAACCCAGAGCTATGGGTTAGAGCCAACGAGAAATAAAATCCTATAGCATTTGCAAACATTGGCGAGACCCTGAGATTTGATAAAATAACAAAATTTAATATTCGAAACGGAAATTTTATTGAATTATAAATTTTAAAAATATTCAATCTTCTAACGAGTAGACCAGTGGCATTTCCCATCAAATTATTCATGTTTTGGTCGAACTATGCCGTGAATAAATAGAACTTACCCGGAAAATCACTGTAATTTGCCCCTATGCCTCCTACATGATTTAACTAGTAACAGATTTTTCATATTAGACCGTGAGTGGGTGGATTAAGTTAAACACCGTAAAAGCTTGTGTCTCAACCAGACCCGTTAAATAGTTGGCCAAGAAATTCGGAGCAAATGGATGGTTTGATAAACTCATGGTGTGTAGAGACGAAAACGTAAAGCAGTTTGTCACCTGTGCGTAGACCACCCAATTAATGCACGTAAAATTTGCACCGATTTTTATACATGCGCACACACATACGCACTAACGTATTAAAATTAATTATTTTTAAAATATGTCAAAAACAGCCAAATATGGTTGGTCAGTCAAGGTATGCGTTCAGTAATTTAAGCAATTTTTTATACATTGCATTTAAAATTAAAAAGCACGTGATTATTTAAGCTAAGTAAATTGACTGTTCATTGCCGAAATGTTCAGCCAATAAATTGGGAAAATATATAATTTTCGGCCTGCCTTTTTCTTGGTAATTCATTATTCAAATACAGGCAAATGAAAGGGACAGAATCTTTTAACAAGATGAGTCCACACTAGACAGATCTTTAACGCAGCATAGTCATGTTTCAGGGACTTCGTGCATTTCGTAAATTCAAAGACATTTGGGCAATCGTTTATTAACAATGTAGCCCTAACCTATTCCGAATTATCATGGTATTTGAGTGATTACATTCATATTTATTTTGATTCCGTTTACCACGAATACTGTTTATGAAAGAGTACGTCTTTTGAAACTTCTCTGATGCGCCTCCTTCTATTGTGCGTTTTGCACCAGAGTTCCGTTTAATCGCTAAGCGACTCTGGTGGTCTCCATGATTTGCTGTAGATCGCAGGTGAAAACCAGCGATTTGACTGTTCGAATTTCCAGTTAATCTTCACAAATTATTAAACTCAATCGAATGAACCGTTTGTCCAAATTATTATAATCAAGGTTGCGGTCT